>CADDXX010001179.1:0-17156 GCA_902810485.1 Alauda arvensis | reverse complement strand
GGGGGTGCGGGGGGTGCGGGGGGCGCGGAGCGGAGCGCGGCCCCGCGGGGGGAAACTCTTTTGTTTGAAGGCGGCTGGGCGCTGCGGGAGCGGCCCGGCCCGCGGGCTGATGGGGGATGTAGTCCGGCTGCGGCACACCCCCGCCCGCGGCGCCGGGCACCGGGGCGGCGGGACCGGGGCGGCGGGGACCGGGGCGGCGGGACCGGAGGTCGCGGGGGCAGATATGGGGAAAAGGACCCGCTGGGACACAGGAAGGGGGATGCGGGGGGACCGGCTGTGACACGGTGAGGGGACTACAGGGGACCCACCGTGACACGAGTGGAAAGACTGCGCGGGCACCCACGGTGACATGGGTGGAGCGTGATGTGCGGGACAGCCTGGGACRCGGAGGGGAGGTTGCTGTGAGGAGGCACATTGTGCGGCGGGCGGAGGGGCTGTAGGGCACGCACRGTGTCACGGGGGTAGGGGCTGCAGGGGCACCACGCGGCGCCACCAGTGGAGGGGGATGCAGGAGGATCCACTGTGTCACGGGTGGAGGGACTGCAGAGGGACATGCCATGACAGGGGGGTGGGGGGTACAGACTATGGCACGGGGTAGGGAGGTGCGAGGGGACCAGCAGTGCCATGAACAGCTGGAGGGGACTGCGTGGGAAGCCACTGTGACACGGCTGGAGGGTGATGCAAGGGGATCAGCCATGCCATGGGTGGAAGGGACTGCCSTGGGACCCATTGTGCTGCAGCGGGATTCCCTGTGTCACACGTGGAGGGGGCTCCTTGGGGACCCACCGTGCARTGGGTGGGCTGAGGGAGCTGCAGGGGGACCTGCTGAGACACAGGTGTGGGGTCTGCATGGGGGCCCACTCTGGGTTCCATGAGAGACTCACTGTGCACACCCCTGGCATAGAGGGATCACAGGAAAGAAGTGTCTGTGAGGGGACCCCCAGCATGGAGGGGTCATGAGTGAAAGGGGTCTGTGTAGGGACCCACCATGTGCCCCCCAGTGTGGAGGAGTCATGGATGAAGGAAGGTTTGTGTGGGGACCTGTTGCTGCCCACTCATGAGGGGTGCTGCAGAGGTGTCCAGGGTTGGGATCCATCCAGAGACCCACAGGGATCCCTGGGAGGATCCCTGGCTTGGCAGGGACACCTTGGGGTGGAACTCCTTGGGTAAAGGCCAGAAGGGCACCAGGGTCAGTGGGGTGAATGGTGGAACAATGGGGCAGGAACCCCCCCTCCCATGGACGAGGAGCTCACTGCTTGTGCAGGAGGACGTGGCCTTCCAAAAGGGTYCCCCACAAACATGAGGAGTTCAGTCCTGCAACGGGAAGACCCTTGACACAGCCACAAGCGTTTGAGGGACAATACTGCATGTCCACCAGGCCTGGGAATTATGTAAAGCAAGAAGGGGGAGCCCCCCCAGCCCCCAAGGCCTTGTAGTGGCTCCAGGCACAGCGAGGCTTGGTGAGGCTGCTGGGGCTGAGCTCCCCACCCTTGGCTCCGTGCCCCAGCAAAGCCCCTTTCTGCAGACTGGGAATGCTGGGGTGGGGAGGGGAGCGGGCTGTGGGACAGCCCTGCTCCCTGGGCCGGCCTTTCTCATTGAAATGAGGAGGATTCAGCGTGGAGGGAAGCATTGACAAGAAGCATTGACAATCGCTGCGCAGCTCCCCGCCAGCCGGGCTGGGCGGTGAGTGTGTGCGAGCGCGCCGYTCTCCCCTCGCCCCTTTCTTCCCTTTGAATCAAACCAGATGTCTACCATGAAATGAGATTGCCGGAGCTCGCACTGGAGAGGGACAATGCGGAGGGATGCGAGGCTCACATCGCGCCGCAGCTCTGGCAAAGGCAGCGGCTGCGGCGAGGGCTGGTGGCACTGGTGCCTTGTCACTTTGTCGCTGGGGCTGGACCTTTCTACCCCCCTCCCCACCCCCGTATCCTTTATGAATTGCTCCCTCTGCCTCTGGGATCCTTACAGGAAGGTTTTTTTCTTTCCCCCTCCCCTCTCCCCTCTCTGGGTGTACCAGCAGAAGATCTCAGCTGCAGCGAACTAAACTCGGCAGATGGGGCACCCAGCACAAGGAGATGGCTCATCCACTGACTCAGCCGGGAAGGTGCTGCTGGAGCTTTCCCTGTAAGTTTTGCCCAGGCACTTGGGGAAGGGAGATTTTTGCTTTCAGTTTGGTTTTGGCGTCCAGGTTTCCTGGTGTGTAGTACAAACCCAGGGAGATGCTGGGACACCAGCCGAAGGGGCTGCTGCTGCTGGCAGGACCTGGCGTGGAGCAGCTGTGGGTTAGAGCTTGTGGTGGTTGTGCACAAAAAAGAGGGAAAAAAGTAAATCTAAGGGCAGGAGAGCCCACCCACTGCTGTGTTTTACGCAGCTCATTTTGGTCCTGGTTGTAGAATAGTGTCCTGAATTAGGCTTTATTTCTTTTCTCACCTTTGTGTGGTGATGGGACTCCTGAGAATGGCAGTTTGGGATGTTTTCATCCGTGGCAGTTTGGGATGTTTTCATTCGTGGCAGTTTGGGATATTCCTTCTTCTGAGACGTGTCATCCGTTTGTATTGGGATGTGATGGATGGTGGCTCCATGGGGCACATGCACATCACACAGCAAGTTTTTAACACAGGCACTCAGCCGGGGGTGCCCCCTTAAATGGCCAGAAATGTGCATTTAATGCTCGTGGAYGCACACACACTGCTGGTTCCCTTGCACACGTGTGCTGGCTGTGSCTCACTCCACACTTACAACCAGGTGAAATCCTTGTGTGTGTCTGTGTAAGCCTGTGTTACAGGTAAATTATGGACTTTTCACATGTCTAAGTTGGATCTCATGTGTGAGGCAATGCCTGCTCTGGAGGCAGCCTGGTGTTTTAAGGACATGGTTTTGCTTCCACCTCCATTTTCATTTCCGTCATGGAGGTCTCAGGAGAAGAAAGTGCCCCTGGAAATCAGAAAGTGAAAGGAAAAAAAAGTACAAACTATGGAGCTCCAGCTCTGAGCATTCCAACAGCATGAGCCAGGCCCAGGAATCACCAAACTGACTAAAATGTTTGTGTGACTCAAAAAAAAAATGGAAATTGAGTTTCTTTTCATTTGCCTTCTCCTGGGGCTGTCAGATTTCATTCTGGTTGCATCACCTTGCTTTTCTGCACAGCCACAAGGTCTAGAAACTTACTTTAAAAAACAAAAATTCATACTTGCGCAGATTCACATGACTCACAGAGCTGGGAATTTAAGGCAACCAGAAATGCTTGTTGAAAAAAATCACAGGAACTGGCAACATGGGCAGTGACTAATCCTGATGGGTCCCTGATAGCAGCATCTCTCAGTTCACACAATATTTTGGGGGCGTAGCTGGTCTACAACCAAGACTTTGATCCTCTTCCCAGTGATAGCAGCTGCTTGGGAATGATCTTACCTCCCGTCTGGCATCACTGCCTCTGGGGAAGCTGGATTTCAGGAGKAATTCAGGTTAAAGTTAGCTCTGCCAGGTGGCTTGAACCAGCTCAGTGAGCTGGAGTGGGTCACAGGGGCTCGTGGACAGGGCTGTTGGGGCTGGATCATTCCCAGCTCCCTGGATAGAGGGGTACAAGGTTGTTTTTGGGGGGCAGGTAGAGCTGGATTCAGAGTGAGGATTTCACTCTGGGTGTAGCCTCTGCACAGCCACATCCACTCAGCGAACACCCCTGCCGAGGTTTTGGCAGAAACACAGCGTTTCTAGTTAAAAAAGCGGGTATTTCCAAATTGCTTTAAAATCCACATTCCCGAATTACTGTAGGGGGGGGGAATTATTAATTAAAGCCAGGGACGGCAGYGGAGTCCTCGGAGCGGAGAGGTCGGGATCAGGCAGAGGCATCACGAGGCTGGAGGCTGCAGAACGATCAAAGAAAAGGGAGAAACTGCAAAACTGCAGCTGCTGCCGGTGCCAGAGCCGTCGGGGAGGGGTGGCCGGGCACCAGGGCTGGTGACAGAAAGTTCTGTGGGAGGCAGGAATAAAGCTGACATTCACTGGGGAGGTGCCAGCAGGCTGTCCTTAGGCAAAGCAGCGACTTAAGAGTCACCATCAAGAGCCAACGCAGAGAGAAACTTTCTGGATGAATTTGTGTCATCAATGTGAAGCCAAATTTGGCGCTTTCTAGCGCTGCAYCCCTCTGCCCACCGACATGACCCGAGACTGGGGGAAATGTGGCAGCTGCTGGTAAAGGTTTAATGCTGTGGAAGCATCCCATGCACCATAGACTGAGGTGATGAGCTGATGGTGGGGAGGACAGGGGGAACAAATACCTGCTTGCAACCAGGACGCCTTTTTTAGGCTTTTCTTCATTTTCATCTTGCATAGAATAATAGAATATTCCGGGTCAGGAAGCTTAGGCTGGGATACCCTTGACACGAGTGGTTTGAGACATCACACCCCTGTYCTTGGACAGCTCGTTTCAAGAACTGCTCAGCTGCACGTGAAACAGAAATATCCCAAATGCTGGAAAGCTGGAAGGGCTCCCTTCCACTCTGAGCCCACAGCCCTGTGTGCTGGCCCATCCCTGAAGCACATGGCTTGGGGGAGACTGCGCATCCACCCAGGGTGTCCCTCCATCCCTGCCTGTGGCCACCACTGTTCATCTGCTGCCTGTTGATGTTAAACCTCTCTGCTTTGTCAATGTGACTGGTAGCAAGAGGAGTCTCACTGTCCACGCAAGGATCCTGAAGTGCTTTGCAAACATTTGTTAATTAAGCTGTTCTATGAGATAAGTAAATTAGCGCAAAGCCTGATCCAAAGCTCCTTGAAGTCCATTAGTTTTGGTGAGCCCAGGTCCRTGGGATCAGGCCCAGGAGAGCAGATTTTAAAAGCCCTCAATTTTGTTAAGAGCTCAGCATATTGGCTGCAGATGGGTGCTAAGCTACAGGGACAATCTGGCGCTGGGATCGCCGGGGCCGCACCCTTGGCAGASTTGGTYGCGTTCATAGCGTGGAGGGTTTGGRCTTCTGGTCACGAGGGGTYCTTTTTGAAAAACTGCACTRAGGTTRCTGAAGAAACTTCTGCTGAAATCTGGATCATTTCAGATCTGGGTTCAAAAGAAGGTGTTTGATTTCAAGGTCACACTCTCCCCTTATTCCTGCTGCTTATACACGTAGCTCATTTTCCAAGGAACACATTTTCCTCCCATTCGAATCCCATCTTCTGCAAGGAGATAATTCCCAATTTCGATTCCTAGAAGATCAGAATTACCACGTGTTTCCTTGGGTATGTCCYCTTTTGAATTTTGTCCAGGGGCACGTTGGGGATTTGGCACCTGCCCGTGTCTGCCTCTCCATCAGCCCAGAAATGCAGGCACAGATCAGCTCTGTGAGCATCACACCCACCTCCACCGTGGTGCCAGTGGGGCCACTTTCCTGCCTGTGCTCCCACTGCCTGCCTCCTTCATCCCCCATCAGTCAGAGGCTTCCTGGACATGTCAGGCCCAAGGGCCATGTGTTGACCAGATGGTCCATGTGTGCCCGGCAAATCCAGCACGTCCAGGATGTGTTGTGCTCGCTRCACATTCGTTGTCAAGCTGTGCGGCGCATGTGCACGGATTTCTGTCCAGGAAATCTTGAAGGGAAATGTGGCAGCTTCATCCAAGGGGCTTACCTGTCTCCTGTTATCCTGACAAATGAGCCCTGTCTGTAAGGGTCCACCTCAGTGGGGGAKGAGGTATTTGAAGGACAAAGGGAAACAGTTTCAAACCAAAAAAGAGGGGATTTATATTAGTTATGAGGAGGAAATTCTTCCCTGTGAGGGAGGTGAAACACTGGCACGAGTTGCCCAGAGAAGCTGTGGATGCCCCATCCCTGGAAGTGTTCAAGGCCAGGTTGGATGGGGCTTGGAGCAACCTGGGATGGTGGAAGGTGTCCCTGCCTGTGGCAGGGGGATGGAAATCGATGAGCTTTAAGGTCCTGTCCAACACTAATCATGCCATGATTCTTTGATTCTCTGATTTCCAGTTTCAAGACAAGAATGTGAGTCCTGGAGTCAAACCAACTCGCACTAGGTGCAACAAGAGTGGCACCAGCATTTCTGTGAGCTGCACAKGAGCTCCCTCAGCACAGTCACATCTTCCCACTTGGAGGCTCAGTGCACCACTTTTAATGCTCTTTCTAGTTATGAATTATTTTAAATTAAAACAGGGAAGGTTTATCGGAGGGGCGATGCCCAATGGAATCCCATCCTTTCAGGAACATGGMTATGGGTGGTGTTTAGCCAAAGAAGGCCAACAAAGAGTTTTGAAGCATGGATGTGGTGCTGGAGAAGACTGACACTGATTATTCACACTCACAACATACGCAGTTAAATAGATGTAAAAGATATTTTTTACCTTTTATCTSTGTGTTTTCTTGCTGCATGATCCTGAAGTCTTTTGTGTCTTTCTAAGCAATTTGATCAAAGTCATGCAGCAGGTCCAGGGCAGAGTCCAGAGAAAAACATCCAGCATCCTGGTTTTTCTCCTCTGGACAAGTGCAATCACTCCAGTTYTGCACAGAAGCACCTTCCCTTGCCTCACTGCCTCACTTTTCCCCATCATATTCCACAGAGGTGGTTGCACACTTTGACAGACRTGAGGAAAGTCATTACGTTGCAGGTGGTGCCTCCTTTGTCGWGCTCCAGAGCTCTTCCTGTCGCTGCTAATTTTAGTCTCGTGGTGGAAGTTGCTGCCGGGTGCTSGGGATGGGATGGAGCCTGAGCCTCCCAGGTGTGCTGCAATCCTGGTGCTGCTCTGGCATCCTGCATGGCCCGGCAGTCTGGATGTCAGAGCGGGTTGGGAAAAGTCTAAGGAGCACATCTTGGTGCTTTTTTAGCTGTTTTGCACTTGATTATGCCACTGCAGGGATGGCTGATGCCTCTCCAGAGGCACAGCAGGGACAGTGGGGYCCTGCTTTTCCAAACAGTTCAGTCTCATGCAGGCACCTAAACCAAGGCCAGGTTTTGCCAGGCATTCACCTCCTGTTGGCCAGGCTCCTGGGGGAACACTGAGTGATTCTGAGAGAGCAGGTCCTTGCTCTGCCATGCAGAGAAGACTTTGTCAGCACAGGGACTTTGGGCACAAGCAAGTGGGTGACACTGTCAGGTCTTTGCATTTATTTTCTCTCTGCAATTCCAAATCCTTTTGGAAGCATCTCACGGCTTGAAAAGAGGGCATTTTATCATAGCTCTGATGTCAGCCTTGCGCTGCTCTGCTCTGGACGCTGCTTTTGGTGGTGTAGGTTGATGAGTGGGACACAAGGACCTGATGTGTGAGAGATGGAGCAGAGGGACCCAGAGAAGCTGTGGCTGCCCCAGGCCCTTTCCTGCAACCAAGTTCCAAGGGAACTTAAAGCTCATCCAGTCCCAGCCTCTGCCATGGGCAGGGATATCTTCCACTATCCCAGGTTGCTCCAAGCCTCATCCAACCTGGCCTTGGACACTTCCAGGGATCCAGGGGCAGCCACAGTTTCTCTGGACAACCTGTGCCAGGGCCTCACCTCCCTCACAGGGAACAATTTCCTCCCAATATCCCATCTCACCCTGCCCTCTGGCAGTGGGAAGCCATTCTGTCTTGTTCTGTCCCTTCAGACCCTTGTCCAAAGTCCCTCTCCAGCTCTGTTGGAGTCTCTTTAGGGGCTGGAAGCAGCTCCTTGGAGCCTTCTCTTCTCCAGGCTGAATTYAAGCACATTAAAAGTTTCTCAGAGTTCTCTTCATCTCTGCCTCCCAGGGGCTGACAGTGCTGGAAGTACTCTGATTTCTAGGTTTAAAAACTGGGAGGAACAAGGTCTTTCTTTTAGTCTGGTGTAGACTCCTGGTCTCAACCCACCTCAGTTTTGCCAGGGCACTGCAGCGTGCTGCTGCCCCAAGCACGTGGCAAGGCAGAATCAGACCCTGAGCCAATTTACCCCTTCTTCTTATCAGTCTAGACATCCTCATTATCCAGATAAAAGTCTGATCCCTCACTGAATCCCACTAAGCTCCTGCCTGTACGGTGCTGAAGGCAGAGGGCACTCGCCCTCACCCAGGACTCCCCTGCGGGTGGGAGATGCTGCCCCCGGCTCCAGCTCCTGTGCTGGGAGCAGGTCGCAGGGTGAGCATATATTATTCCAAGTGCTTTACCAATTACAAGTCATTACTAACGCTTTTATTACTATTATTTAATAGATCGTGTTAATTATTATTATTAATTTGCTTTAAAAGCAGTGTTTCCATAGCAACAGGGAGAYGTGTGCTGCTTTTCAGGCACATCAAGTGGACACGTTCCCATCTCTTCCCCAACGGGCTGGCAGCCCACTGCAGAGCTGGAGGGGGCTGTGCTTTGGTCCCTGAGGGGATGGCACCAGCAGGGCCATCCAGGAAAGATGAGAGCACCATCTCTGTCACTGGAGAGTCCCTTGTGCCATTAAAAAGTTCCTGCGGGATGCAGACTTTGTGCCTAAATGCTGCAGATGCCCCAGGAGAGCAGAGCAGGTGTTGGTAATGTTTGTACCTCAGTGCAACCCAGGAGTGAAGGTGCTACTGTTAATTCCCACATTGCTGATTCCCTGGACTCCAGCACTCCCTCAGAAAGTGCCTTGTCTCCTTTTATGTTTTTCAGTCAGCTGCAGAAGGACCAGGACTTGTGAGCCAGGATGAAGCCCAGCAGAGCTGGCTGCAGGATGCCAAATCCCAGAGAGGTCTGCAGTGAGCTGGGGGCTGCTGCTGGCACGCAGGGAAGCTCTGAGCCTCGGCAGGTGCTGCAATGGGTCCGGGGTGAAGGACAATCTGTGATGCTCAGGATGTCTCAGGCTGTCTACAGGCTCTGGTACAGGTATCCCTGTGTTGGGAGGGACACACAGGGATTGCTGCCGACTCTTTTGGGGTGTGTTGAAGGCTTTGCCAAGGCTGGGAACGTAACGCTGCTTTGTAGATTTACACACTAAAGGGGTTTAACCACTGAACCCRTGTTTAAGTTGGCCTCTGACCCATCTGATGCTGTGCTCAGCTGGCCTTCACCCTGTCACAGCCACTCCTCCCAGGAGGGATGTGCCTCTTACTCAGCTTCTGGGGGGCTGAGAGCCTGGGGCTGTYGTTTGCTGTTGGTGCTGGAGGTACCTGCACGTCGGGCTGTGTCCTTATGAGAGAAGTTTACAGCAGAGGAGGTGCAGGAGGCCAAGGTCAAGCTCAGCCAGGAGCAGTCTGTCAGGGCATGTTCTCTCTCAGGGAGAGCCCATGCCCTGTGATCACTCCAAAACAAGCTGCAGCACTAATTGCTGCAGAACACAGGGCCCAGCATGGAGAGCCCATGGGGACCGCAGCTCCATCTGCCCAACCTAAAGGAGTCCCTGGAGGGCTGGAGCCAGACATGCTGTCACCTTATCCCGGCTGGTCCAGGTGGCCCCAAGGGTTGCAGGAGCAGACACAGAACCGGCTGGGTGCCCTGCCTCTGCCTCCTGCTGGCAGGTCATCACCGATTCATTTGCCCACTGCTTTCTGTGTTTTCTGCAGTGGAAATCCATCGTCTTCATGGAGGTTACAGCCAAAGCCTCGATCCAGCAGCTCCTCAACGGGGATTTGGAAGCTGCATCTTTAAGGAACACCAGCAGTGACACTCGGGCAAGCAGCAGCGCTTGCTGTAAAGCTAAAAACACTTGTTCCACAGCAGCACATCCCACATCATTCCAGTTCGCCCTGCTCTCCTGGGGCAGTGGGTTCTGTGGGGCTGGGAGAGAGGATTATCCTACTCTGCCCTGCTTGTCCCTGGGGAAAGCATCTCCCGGCAGCGTTTCGGCTGCTTGGGGTCAAAAATGGGGATGGCAGGTGGCTGGGACAAAGCCTCATATCACTGTTACACACACACACACACACACACACACACACACACACACCCGTGCCAGCCGTGGCATTCCCGGGGTTTGGGGGTTCTGTGGGTCGGTGGGTGCAGATATGTCCAGATGGGACCCACGGGTGGCACTGCGCTCCTGCGGGGACACTCGCGCAGCCAACTCCGCGCTGCACAAAAGCTGCCGAACGCGCCCGCGCCTCCCCCTGATCCTCGAGAAGTGGAGAAACACAAAAGAGAGAGGCAGGAGGGCTGGGAGCGGTGGGAGAGAGGGAGGGAGGGAGAATCCCCCATGCCCGGAGCAAATCCCAGCTCCTCTAGGAGAGGGATCTCGAATAACAACCGTCCGTGGTCGAGGCCAGATGGATTTGATTTAATAACAAAGCAGGGGAGCTCGGGATCATTTCGGAGCTTGCCAAAGGGCCGGATCCTCGGCAAGCAGCGAAGGGCCATCCAAACGGTGTAAATCCAAGCGTGAGCTGCAGGCTGCTTGCACGCTTCCCAAAACGCCGGGATTGCCTCGGCTGCTGGAACATTTTCTGCTTCTCGGGAGCCTCCCGAGTCCCGGCCATCCGTGGGGCACGGGGCAGCACGAAATGCACGGGGGCTCTGGGTTTGTCACACCCAGGAGGGAAAGGGGAAGGGGATTGGGAGGCAATTCCTGAGCATCCCGCAGCCCCAGCTGTGGTGCCTCACCACTCAGCACTGCCGTGGGCTCAGAGCCCTTTAGGGAGCACAGGACAGCCATTGGTCCTCCTTTTGCAAATCCAGGAGACTCCCACTGCATCCTACAGTGGCTGAAGCCTCCCACGCCTTAGTTCCAGCATCTCGGAGGCAGGGAGGTGGCTCAGGACAGTGTCACCCAGCCCCTGTGCCATGCCAAAGGAGGAGGCTGTGGGCAGGGAGAGGGGGGTAGCACGCAGGGCAGCAATGCTGATCCCAGATTTTACCCTGCTCCTGCCTCAAATGTCACCTTGGGTTTGCCCTGGAGAGGGTGGGTGCGTGCAGGGAGGAGTTTCCTGCACATGGCAAGAATTCAGCATTTGGGCAAAGACCCCCCCCCCCCAGCTATCTATGGCCCCTCCCAGGACACGTGGGCCCCCTTGTCAGGAGATGCAGTGGGCACCTTGGGCCATGCCTGGCCAGTTCCCTTCCCTGGAGCAGCCACAGAGCCAGTACCCAGGAGGGTGTGGGGAGCAGCTGGCAAAATCCCCGTAATCATTCCTGTCCCCCATGGTCCTTTGGGATGCTCCAAAAGCGGCGGTCCTGCGGCAAGCAGAGCAGCAGAGCAGAGCATCACCTTGCTGCCGGACCGTCCCCACCTCCCTGCTTGCCAGTTGGTGCTTGGGCCAGCAGCCTCCCTGGAGATCTTGTTTCTGGAAACCGGAGCAGCCTTGGCGCTGCCCCACCAGCTCCACAAGCAGTGGGAGGTGCTGCCGTCAGCCCAACACCTGCAGCTCAGCCTGCGACTGCTCCCATCCGGATCGCTTGGCGCTCTGCCGTGGGAGCAATGAGATCCCGGCGCCAGTGATGTTCCGGCAGGAGCAAGAGGGGTGTTTTCTGTTCGGGGCTGTGCAGCCGGGCTGGAAGGGCACCGGGAGGCAGGAAGAACTGTGGGTCTGTCTCAGAAGCAGGGAACCAGGAGCCCGGCTGTGTGTCCGGCACGTTCTGTGCAGAGAGGCTGGGATGCAGGAGCTATCGCTTGCATCCCGCGTCTCCAATGAACTGTGTGTCGTGCTCCAGCGGTGTCCTGCTCAGGGCGCTGTGCTCATCCCCATCCCCATCCCCATCCCACCTGCTCTTCGCTCGCTCCTGCGGGAGCCGCAGTTGGTTTCTGATTCCCAACGCTGTTGGCAGCGTGTCCCGTCTCCTGGCTCGCTCACCGGGGATTATCTGCTGTCCGGGAACCTTTTCCCCTCTCTCTCTGTTGGCAAAAAGCCTGGAGGGAGAACCGGGCCAGCGTGGCGTGGTTGAGGGAGGCTTGGGCTGTGCTGCCGCTGCTCTTCCACTGCTGGGCCAGGACGTGGTTGTTCCTCCCCACGCCAGCGGCAAGGGGATGTTCCCCCTACACTGCTTGTTCAGTGCCTCAGGGACAAGTGTAGACCCCGGCGAGGGATGGTTTCCCTCCTCATCCCCTTGGGAAGACGCCAGCCTGGTATGGGAGCTCGGCACCATTTACTCCCAGCTCCGCTTCCCTAATGAGAAGCAGTCTCTCAGCCTTGGCCCCGTGCCTGTAAAAATGAATCTGCGCTCGTGCTTTCGGTGCCACGTGCTCTGCGGCCGGAGCACGGGGTCTGTGGAGAGGGAACGGGAGAGAGAAGGGATGGCATCCCCGCGGGCGAGCATCCCTGGGCTGCTGGAGCCCGAGGGCTCCGGGTGGCGGCCGGAGCATCCCCACGCCGCTCCGAGCCTGCAGGCGGGGACGTCGCGGAGCCCAGGGACACCTCCGTGCCGAGCCTCCTTCAGGAGCCACAGAATGAGGCTGGCCGTGGGTTAGGGCAGCCCCCCGAGGCACCCGCCGGGACGCGGGGCAAGGAGCCGCCGTGTCCAGCGCCGTCCCGGGGCTGGGCTCACCGCTCTGTACTGCGGGCGGCAGACACGAGATGGAGCTGCCGATCCCTCCTGTGCCCTGCCAGGACTCGGGATGTGCTCGGCTGAGCCTTGGCCCCCAGCCGGCCGGGCCACCCCGCTGCAGAGCACAGGCGGATTGACCTTGGCATCACCTCCGGGGGCTGCAGGTTCCCCTTGGCCGCGGGTCTGGGGGTGCGGGGCCGGCAGCTGCAGGGGCTGGGGGTGCGAGTGCGCGGGTGGGAGAGGGTTTGGTGCTGTGTCTTTGCTGATGCAGTCCCGTGGGGACTGCCCCTGGGCTGGCCTCTCACTGCCCAGGGGTGGGGAACCAGGATGGGCCCCGTTGTGTGTCACAGCAAAACCACACCACTGGTCAGACCCTGGGGGCTACAGAATCACAGAGTGGTTGGGGCTGGAAGAGACTTTAAAGCCCGTCTTCCACCATGCTGCCATGGAGAGGGACACCTTCCACTGTCCCAGGTTACTCCAAGCCCTCTCCAACCTGGCCTTGAACAATTCCAGAGATGGGGCACCCACAGTTTCTCTCAGCAGCCAGTGCCAGGGCCTCATCACCCTTCTCCTTTTATCCTTTGACAGAGCAGAGGGTTGTGCAGAGCCTGCAGTGTCGATGATGCTGTATAATCATTAATAATACATAGCTTTATTTGCATTATGGTAATTTCCAGCATCCCCACATGAGAGCAGGGCTTGGCTTTGCAAGGGGCCATGTGTGGAAATCCTGCCAGAGAGGACGTATCATGGGACCTGCTGATCACCAACAGGAGTGAGCTCACTAGCAACATCAAGATTGGAGGCAGCCTGGACTGCAGTGACCACGCACTGGAGCAGTTCAAAGCCCTGAGAGATGTGGGACAGGCAAAGATTCAAGTTAGGACAGAACCCTAAATTTTAGGAAAGCAAACTGCAAACTGTTCAAGGATTTGGTCAATGGGACCCCTAAGAAACTGCCCTTAGGGACAAGGGGACAGAACAGGGTTAGCGTGTCCTTAAGGACTCTTTTCACAGAGTGCAAGAACTCTCAATCCACATGAGTAAGAAATTAGGAAAGGAAGACAAGAGACTGGCATGGCTAAATGAACTGGAAGGGCAAGAATGAAATGGGCAAGCAATGGGAGCAGGGATCATGGAAAGAGGACAAATGGCAGCGGCTTTAAACTTTAAACTAAAAGAGTAGGTTTAGATTACATATTAGGAAGAAATTCTTCCCCGTGAGGGTGGTGAGACACCAGCACAGGTTACCCAGAGAAGCTGTGCCTGCCTCATACCTGGACGTGTTCAAGGCTGGACAGGGCTTGGAGCAACCTGTTCCAGTGGAAGGTGTCGCTGCCCATGGCAGAGAGGTGGAAGGAGATGGGCTTTAAGGTTCCTTCTACCCAATCAGTCTGTGATTCTGAGATTCTATGTGCTTGAAGAGACCACCTCTATGCAGACAAGCCCCCAGGTGTTAAGACAGTAATGGAAGAAAGGGAAAATGGAAGAATGTACTGAATGCAGCCTGGCAAATGGAGAAACCGAGGCACAGACCTCTGCATCATTGACAGATGAGCTCTGAAGACCCCAAACACCACTGGAGAGTGGAGGGGATGTTTTAGCACTTGGGCTGAGCGCTGCAGACCAGGCAGACCTGAGCATTCAGTGCGTAAGGCCAGGCTTTGCAAAGAGAAGGGCAAAAGGTAGAAGTGGAGGCAGTGGAAAGAACTCACCTCCAGCATGGAACAGGAGGGCAGTTTGGTGCTCTCTGTCTCTGTCGTTGGAGCCAAGGGTGTTTTCTGATTGTCCACGAGTCATTCCTAGTAGGATCTGCCCTCCAGCCCCCCTTGTAGAGCAGTTCTTGGGGCTGGTGTGTCACAGCACCCTCTGCTTCTGCTGCCAGTGGCCCCCACAGCCTCCATCCTACTGCTCTCTGCAGCATTTGGGGTCTCCAGCCAGCACACTGCCCTTTCCTGGTACCACAGCTCCATCCTCCCCAGTCCAACTCCACCCTGTGGTCTCAGATCTCCCTTAAAATCACAGCAGGGATTCCCCAGCTTCCCCATCCCAAACCCTCCTGAAATTGTGGCTGAACCACAGGGCTCACAGATCCCAACCAGCAGCCACAGGGCCCTTGGCAACAGGCAAACAAACAGTCCGTGGCTGCTGCCTTCGTCAGCAGGGTGATTCATGGCGAGGCGGCAGCGCCTGTTTGGCCACTCGGCCTCTCCTTCCTGGGACAAACTGGGACCAAGCACTTTTTTATCACATTTTCCCTTTGATGTTTATCTCTTCATCTCCAGCCTCTACTGCCAAACCCCACGGAGAAAACTCGCGCTGCTCCTCCGCCCACCAGGCTCGGGATGCTGCAGAGCAGCTCCAGCGGGCAGCACAGGTGAGACTCAGCCACGGAGCTGCCCTGGCTTTGTCCCGTGCTGCCAGCCCCGGATTCCCCCTGCAAACCACAACTCGGGGTGTCCCTGAGGACGTTTTGACCCTTCCCCAGAGCCAACATCCAGAGCTTTCCCCACGGGGCAGATTTGTCCATCCTGCTTTGGGAAAAGACTTCTACCTCCCAGCTTGGATGAGAGCAGCCCCAGGGCTGTTCTACCTGTGCAGGGGTGATAACAAGTCCCACACCCCCCTCTGCACCATGCTCTGACTCTGGCTTTGTACAATGTCCTGCTCTAATTTCTACAGCTGAACCCATTTTTGTTTTCTCCTTTAATCTGAGGTACTCTCCCAGTGCTTAGGTTTTGTACTATTTTGAGTACTTTTTTTTTTAATTTGGCTTATTGGTTCACTAAATGTGGTAAAGCCAACCAGCCACATCACGCTGAACTCCACCCCTGTGGCAACACTGAGGGTGCCAGGAGAGAGAAGTGTAGTGAATAGCAGGGAAGCAGACCTGTTGCAGAAAGCACTGTGGATGGAAATGAATGAAAGTGGCTGTGGACACACCTGGCAGGGCTGGCAGGGTTTGTTCCACGCAGCTTTTCCTGCTGATGGAATACGGGCAGCAATGGTTCATCTCTAGGAAACAAAGAGTGTGGAGAGGGGGGGAAAGGTGCTCAGCAGCCCCCACGACCCATGCCCTGGGTGCAGGTTCCACCCCCAGAGGCTGCAGCCCCTGCATTTGAGATCTGGCTGCTCTGAGCAGGGCTTCTGCTGCAGAGGAGCCAGGGGATGCTCAGCATGCTGAGTGCATTGGGAGCATGAGCCTTGGGACACGGAGAGAATTCCCCCAGGGAATGGCTGGAGCTGTGCCAGGGGAGGGTCAGGCTGGATATCAGGGAAATGTTCTTCCCCCAGAGGGTGGTCAGGCACTGCCCAGGCTCCCCAGGGAATGGGCACGGCTCAAAGGCTGCCAGAACTCCAGGAGCATTTTGACAAGGCTCCCAGGCACAGGGTGGCCCTCTATGCCCTCTGTGCAGGGCCAGGAATTGGACTCGTGATCCTTGTGGGTCCCTTCCAACTCAGCATATTCCATAATTCTRCAGTTTTTCCCATGGAATCCTGCTCTCTGRGCTTGTTGCTCAGAGTTGCCTCCACAGCAGCAAAAGAGGCAGATTTGGACGGAAGGAACGGAAGAATGGAGACTTCAATGTCTCTGTCATTCTGAGCTGAAAATAAGCTAGCACTGTATTTTATATGAGAAAATGCCTGGGATGTTTCTGGCAGGTGAACTGAGGTGTTCATTGCTGTTGGATCCAGGGTGGCCAAAGGACAAACAAGATGCTGGTTTTGGAGGAGCAGTGAGTTTATAAAACATCTCTGGCTTAAGACAACCTCAAGATGCTGATAGTTGGATTTGCTGGGGCTTGATTTTGCTGGTGTGGAAGGGTCCATCCCCTCTGCTCCCAGCTGATCACAGACAAGTGCAGACATGGCCCCTTCCCTGAGGAGCTGCCAAGGAGGAGGAGGTGGCACCACCTGAGGAACTGCATGAAGACTGCTGGGGAGATGGGACACTGTTTGGAAATATGAAGTGTGTCTGTTCTGTCCCCTCTGGACCAAGGATCCCAGGAGGAAAATGCCAAGGCCTCTCCCCCTTTCTGCCTTTTCAAGGCAGTGAAAAGGGATGTGAGTATATGCACAGCCAATGTGGGGCTCCAGGTGTTTGTCCCAGTTCATGTGCCTTGTCCCTGTCCCCATCCCTTCCCCAGAGCAGCAGGAAAGAGGGAGCCAGGCCTGGGGGCTGCTCTCCAGTACAGCCCCCAGTCAAAGGTGAGCTTTAATCCCTGCAGCTGGAGCAGAGAGGCAGAGCTGGACATTGTGCACATGGGCTAACTGTAGAAGAGGACATTGTTACTCTAGAGGTGGGAATAGTTCATCCTGAAGCTGTTCCTGGAAATTATTTTTCTTGTGGGATCCTTAAAGCCCCAAGCAGTGGGGACCCTTGAGCACGAGGATGTTTTACTGCAGCAGCAGCAGCAGCCCCGGGCTGCAGTTTCTTACATCAGAAGACACTCATCCTGGGGCTTCCCCCGGGAAGGAGTGAAGGTGCCTGGAGCCCTGCCAACCCAGGGACTTGGGCCCTCAGGCCAGATTTGGGGCTGGGCTGGCATCCTGGAGGATGCTGGGCAAGTTCAGCAGGGCTGTGGTGAGCCCTGRAGGCAGGATGGCTTTTATCCACCTGCAGTGTGGCACTGGGGAGGGCTGAGACCTCCCAACGGCCTGGATCCTCTCCAGCTCTATTCTGCACAAACATCCCCTCGGCACCTCCACTGCCCTCTAAGGAAACCGGTGAGCTGCCGCCCCTCTGACAGCCGGGGATTCCTCTGGC
>CADDXX010001178.1:51658-81936 GCA_902810485.1 Alauda arvensis | reverse complement strand
TATAACAATGAAGAAATGGATTTCTTTGTTCTCCAAGATTGCATTGGACAGCTAAGTCACAGAAAACACCTCACAGACACATTAGAAACCAAAGAAAGTCTTATAATTAAGCATTAAATTAGCTGTCATTGTAAGAAAGTAGAGATAACAGTGAGAAAGACTAACATTGACAAATTGTCCTTGAGGTATTTGCTGACAGGCTACAATAGCAAAAAACCTCTCCTTGGTTCTTGTAAATGTGTTAACTGTATTTGTACACTTCCTGCCTCCAGCCCAAGTAACAGTACCATCTGTGATTTATCTGTATGGGGGAAAACTCATCCCAAAGGTTCAATTTTCTTTATTCTGGGGTTCTGTTCTGTTTTTTACAGGTTTTTTGGGTGTTAAAGTGTTTTTGGTTGGAGGAGGGGAGAGAGTGTTAGGGGTTGTGGTTTTCAAATACCATTACTAGCAAAAGAGTATTTTTAGTATTTTCATGTTTATTTAAGGACATATACATATTTAATGACCTATATCTTCTTCCTTCCAATTTGCAGAAAATTGCTTGTTCTAGGAGTGCTGCTACTCATTGATGTAAGTTTCACATGGTAGAGTAACTCTTAGGTCAAAGCTTAATTCAGTTATGTAAAGCAAATTAAAAAAAATAAGAACTGCAATCTTTCCAAATGAATGGATAACAAGAGCAGAATGGCTTCTGTCAGAGAAAAGTATAAAATTCTATTCGCCTTCAAACTTACACATTACATACAAAGAATAATTTATGCAACTTAATAATTTACAGCATAATAATGATTTGTAAAACTGAATCATTGATGAAAGAATGTTACTCTTTAAAGGAATACTGAATGAGAACATTCACTCTTGCATACAGCAGTTTCACCTTATTTACAGAATTAATACTAGAATCAAACATCATTCTTGGAACAAAAATTACCCCAGGAGAAGGCTCTTCTCAATAAATAAGGGGCTGTAGTTGCCTGTAAAATAATGTCTACTTAAACAAAATATATAATACATAATCTTTGTTTTATTTTTCCTACTCCCCAGTGTTCACCTCCTTCCATTGTTACCATTAAGGTTTCTTGTTCAGATTCTCTTTACACTTCACTCCTTGCATTCAGACAGCCCCTAATGAAAATATAATTTATCCTACTTTAAAAAAAAATAGAAGCTTTCTTATAAATTACTTGTGATTAAGTTTGCCACAAGATCATATGTATCAGAAGCAGGTGAATATAAAAAAATTACATGGGAGTATGGGCAAAATGTACATGTTGGCATATACAGTCATAGCACCTTGAACTTCATCTTTGATAAACAGAAAAAAAGTAGAAAACATGCCCTTTTATGGAGTCACCACCCTGGGAGCATTCAAAAAATGCATGTACATGGCACCTGGGGATATGGTTTAGGGGTGAACAAATCTGTCCTGGGCTAATGGTTGGACTAAATTTCAGATATCTTTCCTAACCTTAACAAACCTATGGTTCTTTGATTCAAAACTAATTTACTGATTTGAAAATTTTTCTTAGTTCTTGCTATACATTCATTTATATGGATGGGGAAATGGTAACACAATCATGAGCTGCATCCCCCCATATCCGAGGCATGGAAAGGCATAAACAAGCAAAACACTCTTTCAGAACAGGATCTGCGTGTTCCATCCATCCTGTCCAGCCTGTTTGGGTTTATTTGAGAGAACAGTCTCTCCTTTGAAGACAAAGGGAAACAAAGGCAGTATTCATAGATTTTCCAACATTGTCAAGTCACAAAAAAATAAATACAGAATTATATCCATGATGATTTATCTTCTGCATATGCAAGCTTTCTTGATTCCAACTGTCTGGGCTCACAACATGCTTGCAGAGCTCCATTAAAGTAAATACACATTGATCATTTTTCTAAGATTATTCAGGAAAATATCTATGTGCTAATGAACAGTTAAATGAGGGAGCATGGTAGAATCTGGTTAAAACAACAAATGTAAAACTACATAATGAATTCTGAACCAGGTTATAGCAGAAAAGGTGTCTGAGGTCAGGGATGTGCTAATTAAGGCATTTAGTTAAAAATTATTAGCTAGATGGAAGCAAACAAAGGATATTTACTTCCTCTCCCACAGGCTGTCACATGGTGTCTAATCATAGCAACTAAAAAATAAAACAGATTTCTTAATTCTATTTTATGACAGCACTGAAGTTTAATTTTACTGTTATCCTCCTCACTGAGCAAAGATAGTCCATCTAAAGAAAAGATATGAAAAATTATCCTCATGTAATCAAAACTTACATTTTTAGTTAACTACAAAAGTCATTCTGAAATGCTTTATGTTTGTGTCACTTCTCAATTTCTGCTTTTAAATATACACATTAATTTTGGTTTTAATACAGCTGGATGAGGATGTTAGCTCCAAATGACTCCTGATTTAATTTTTTTCTCTCCCAGAGTAAAAATCCTTGGCAACTGGGCCAGTGGAACATAAAGTATTGTTCAGCTCCTCAGTAAATCCAGAGAATATACAGTATAGCCCACTAAAAATTAGACTGCTTTGAAAACTGCCATCAAGCTGGCTCCAAAAGAAAGAAGAATCTTTCAGGAAGCTGTCATTTGGAATGACTTGTCTTTCACCATTTCTATTACCTAGCTCGTAACTACAATTGAAGAAATGAATAGGAATTAACAGAAAAAATTAACACCTGAGAGAATAGCTGATATAGTCATTATTTCATCATAAACATACCAAAACTGTGAATGTTAAAACACATCTCCACAAAACTGTACTTTCCAACGCTTTTTTTTTTTGACTAAGTATTTTCCCACAAGGGATTCTTCACTGAATCAACCAGTTACAGCCTGCCCCACAAAGGGTGAAGTTACAGCCCTCCTTTATGCTCCCACAACTGATTTTCCTCTGAAGCATGCATCCCTGAGTGCATCAAGCAGGGAAGCAGCACCACACATCAGCCTATTATATCATGCAAACCTAAGAAAGCTAATGATTAAACAGCAAGTCCTCTAACAATACAATTACATGAAAGAGTAGAGTAAGCATAGTATTTTCTCTGCCTGAATGATTTATAATTGGAAGCAAAAGAAAGAAACTTCATTTTGCAACCACTATTTGGTAGTTTACAGAAATGTTGCACTATACTGGCAAAATTAGCCCGCAATTTTCTATGAAAATCATCTTTCCAAGTGGTTCTGAGCAAGGTGATAATACACAGTATAATGAGGAACAAATGGTTTCATGTAATTCTGGAGGGGAAAGCTCTCTTCTTCCCCTTCCTAAGGGAGTTTTTACCATTCAAAGTAGATTCAAACCAAAATTATATAAGCACCCTTTCAGCTGTTGGTTTCATCATGGAGATGGAGGGTATACTAGAAGATATTGGTGAACATGAACACCTTGATCTCTTATGCAGTTCAAAACAAAAAAACCCCATAATACTTATGAGAACATACGTTGTGAGCAACATGCCTCAACTCTACACCACAAATTCAAAACTGAAAGGAACTAACCAATACTGAATACATTTGCAGATTTCACAGTATTGTAGAATCATAGAAAGGCTTGGGTTGGGAGGGTCCTTAAACCCTTGCCTTGTTTCAACACCCCTGCCATGGGAAGGGAAGCCACCCACTAGATGAGGCAGCTAAGGGTGGCACCTCTGCTGGATGGCATAATTTGGTTTAGAAAGAAAATGAAGAAAGAAGAGGTTCAAACGTAGCTGACACCTCTGATGATGTTTTCTGCTTTAATTTATTTACTTAGAGCGTAAGTTAGTAACTAACCAGTTACATACAGAATTAGATTTTGAGTATTCTTGGGAAAGATAATAAACTGAAGTTGCACTGAAAACAATTTGCTAATTTTGACATTTTATAAGCTCTTTAAAAACCCTGCTCTTAAAATTAACACATCAAAATCTGCTCAAGCTAACCAAACAGAAAACAGATTAAGAAGCTAAGCATTACAAATTTTGAGACCTGAATCTGACATTTACAACTATGCTGTCAATCCAACTGCAGCCAGGCTTTTTATCTAAGTGATCTTTATAATCTTCACGCAATAATATCTATAGTTTTCATAACATCATTTTCCACATATAAATGAAGAGATACAGTCACGTGAATTTCCAAATGGCTGGTAATCACAGAAAACTGAGAGGTGTAACTGATAGGCCAGAGGTCATGTTGCTATCCTAAGGGACTTGAACAGGCTAGAGAACTGGGCTGAGAGGAACCAAATGAAGCTCAAGAAAAGAAAGTTCAACAGGATATTCATCTGGAGAGGAACCCTATACACCAGCATAAGCTTGTGAATATTAAACTGGAAAGTAGCTTGGCAGAAAGAAGGACCTGACAATGCTTTTAGGCATACAAATTGAACACGAGCTAGCAACATGTCTTTTTGGCAGAACAGGTCAGTGGCACCCTGGGCTGCATTAGGAAGAACACTGTTCCTAGTTTGAGGAAGTCAATGCTTCACCTCCACTCTGCACTGATGAGGCTACACCTGGAGCACTGTGCCCACTTTACAGAATCATAGAATGTTCTGGGTTAGAAGGGACATCCAGGTTCTCAGCAGGGTACAGCAAGGAGATTGATAAACTGGAAAGAATCAAATTAAGGTTCATACATGACAGAGGGACTGGAACATCTCACTTATCACAAAGATAAGCTGAATGGACTTCCCACGGTCTTAACTTCAAATGTCAATTGGCACTGAAAGTAAGCAGCAAAATATAACCTACGGGATTTTCAAATTCAAAATCACTATCATGGAAGAAGCAGAGAACTGAAGAAGGCTCCAAGTACCACTTAGTAACCCCTTAGTGCGCTGTACTTTTCTCTGTACCCTTCCCATGGGCAGCTCCACACAACACAGACTCCTTCTCTGTACCCTTTTGTAAGTCTTTCCTCTGCAGGACCAGGGACCAGCTAACTCCTTCCTATCCTCTACACAACCACCTAACCCAGTTTGTCCTTCATATATCAGCTTACCTTATGTGTCTCTTGCACAACTGCTTAATCCTTCCTCCTCACAGATTGGAATCTGCACAGCCAGCAGATTCCAACTAACTCTTTACTGCCTAACCTACTCTTTTATAACACCCATGCTCCTTGGGCCTGGACTGTGACCTCATTAAGGGCAAGTCTGTTCCCACCCTTTGGCAATCAGTACAGTTGCAATTCATTGGGGAAGATTGCCTTCAGTGCTATCCCTATTCTCTTACAACCCGTCCTCCCACACTAAAATTCTCCAGGGACATCAAAACAATCAAACACTCCCAAGAGATTTTTTCCAATCTTCCTATATATTTAGTGGCCAAGCAGCCTTCTACCCTGTTTCTACAGGATAGCCCCCTCACTCAATAGAAATGTTAGGTGTCATGCTTCTTCATTTGTTACACACACACATACTTCCTCTTCAAAAATTTGGAAGGGGTTTGAACATGCAGTGATTAAACCTAGTAACTTATGCAGACATAAGACTACTAAAAATCATAATACTAAATATCTTCATATTTAGAAGTAAAATAAATATTGACTGCATTATAAATATGTGTAATAGATGTTCATGCAATTGCAGATATTTACATCTTGATAACACACTCAAAACTTGTGTTAAATGCCAGATAATCTTCAAATGTAGCATAAGCTGCCAAAAAATGAAAAAAAAAACAAAAAACCCACTGGTATTGATTTTGTTCCTAACTACATGTGACTTGTTATTTTGCTCAAATAGCTTGTCTTGTGTAAAAACACATCAAGTATTCCAGATGCAGACAGAAAGACTGAGCTGATACATTTTGAGGATACATTCTTATTACGGTCCTTAATCTTGAGAAAAGGTGCTATCATTTCTCAGTCTGTGACTAGCCAAGAGCTTCCATCTCTGCATCAGAAAAAAGACTCTCCTAATGCTTCATAGAGAATTATCTAAATTAATTGTTTTAACATTTCATCCTTTTCCTTTAATATTTCAAATATGTAAAACAATTGATCATGGAATGCACRTTACAAAAATAATTTGACATGTTCKTAATAGATACAATGATATACCTGAAGCTGCTTGTTAAACAAAGTCACAGACTTACTAGACTAATTTACTAGACTTCTTTCCTATGAGTTTCACAGTTTAGGACACACTTAGGCAAATTTTACTCTGTTCAAATAACACAAATTACAATAATCCAAAGCTGCAATGAAAATCAGAATTTATGAGCACTCTTTTTTTATTTCTCCCCTCAGGGGGCATATAACTATGGCATTCATGTGTGGTCTTTGATCACAGGATAACAGAAACTGCATACTGTGCTAAGAAAATGCATCAGAAAGAACTAGTGTGCTGTTTCCTCCAGCTCTTTGATCATTTTGAAAGATTTCAGAATTTCAAAAAAATGTGTTTGGAAAAAGTCATTGCTAACTCCAAGCATATTTAACTGACTTCATTAGCCAAATGATGATTGGTTAAGAAAACACATTAGTAACATGAAAAGCAACAAAGGAGAAAAGAAATTATATTAAGAAAAATGAAACCTAGGAAAGATGAAAGAAAATTCCTGTTTCTTGGGTTTTGGGATGGTTTTTCTTTCTGGTGTTGTTTTGCCAGGTTTTTTTCTTGTTTTAACTTGGACTACAATTTAATACCTTTATCACCTAAGAATATTGCAATTAATTATTTCTGTTTGTGGTAAATTCAATGAATAAAAAAATACTGCTTTACAGAAAGAAACAAGATTTAGCACTACATTAAAATAGTCATCCTTAAGAATTTGTCTTAAGGATTGTTGTTCTTTACAACTTTTCTTTTACCTACTTCAAATAGAAAGACAAACAAAAAGAAATCAAGATCATGTATGTTCCTTTCTTCAATGCCAGTATTGCAAGGATCCTATTCTTCACATACCCTATCCTAAAACAAGACAGGTCCCAGTATATGAGGAACTCGTAATTAATTAATCCAAACAATTGTTTTATCTATTTGTACCTACACTTTGAGACACCAGATTATTTTATCAGAGACATACACACACATGCGCACACACATACACACATACACACAATATCGAAAAGGTCTCACTGAATAGATGTGCTTTAAACACAGACACATTCACTGCTGTCATTTTTGAAAACAGAAACTTATTTACTTATTTCTGGGTATGTTCACAGCCAACATCTTCATGCAATTCCCTAAATATTTGACCAAAAAATATTTTGSTATTACCTCTACCTRCCTGAGTGACTTCTGAGCTYTTTCTTTCTCAGCTTCTYRATTATGGATGAGCTCAAAGAAACAGATTGTTATTCATGCTCTAGATAAGGTCGAGGCATAGTTCAAATATGTACAAAATGAACACAGTCTTGTGAAAGGCAGTATTTTCTTTAGTGCACTATCTTTTACAGTTTCCTAAAGGAAAATTTAGACTACTTTCTGAGACATAATGTACAGCAGTTGTAGCAGCAGTATTTCAGATGCTAGTGAAGAAAATACCTGCTCTAATATTTCCCATATTCAAGTTAATACTTACAGAATTTAAACCATTTATTTGAGATTCATTGGAACCTTTGTATTGAAACACTGCACCTTTCATTTCATTGACCTGAAATATCCTGATTTGTACTTGAGTTAGGAATATATTCTTACATAGAAGTCTACTTAAGTAAATGTCTTATAAAACAGTTTAGTATGAGTTCACAATTCTACTCAGATTGACAAAGGCAACTGATTTTCACCAACACTAATACTCAATTTTTAGACTTTATGCCTTTCATTTTTGCATCTGGCAATAGGCTTGAGAAGTCACTGAAACAATCATATATATACATCTATAACCTCAGGTAGCACCACATTTTCTTCTGAGTACAGGGCATTGTATTTCTTCTACTCTATGGCACCCCAAAACTACATGTTCAAACACCATAGCCTTTGATTCCTTATTTGCTTTCTAGACATCTTACTAAGGTTTCAGCTGGCATTCCTGGTTGTCTTGTTTTTCTTTTTGGCGATATTAAAACCTTCTCTCTTGCCTTATGCCAGGAGTGTAGGGGATCTCTAAGTTTTGGTATTTCGTGTCTAAATAAATTTGGTGTTGAATGAAACAGAACTTAACCCAGACTCCTACAGTAAAATTCTACAGTGTAAACRTTGAATTGTTTAATGCTCTGGAAAACTAACCTARTGTTTCCACACTACTCCTTCTCTTAATCCCCCTAGGAAGGTCTCTTGTAATATAATCAAGTTAAACTTCAGTTTATCAGCACCTGTAACATTTGCCACCAAATTTAGTACTTATTAATATTTARATGTTGGAAAAACAAAGAAAATATGTCTCCCTAAAGGCTTTTTACTTCCCTAATTGCATTTATTCAATTACTTTTAATAAGGTAAAAAAAACTCTATCTAACAAAAACAAGAACTCCAGAACTTTCCCATACAGAGTTTTTGCACTGCAACAATAAAGACCTAGACTTGTAAATTAGGCATTTTGTGACACCCTAACTCTGAGTACGTCACATTTCTTTAATAATAAATTACTACAGCTTGGTAACAGATGAAATTAATTCTTTTTCATCAATTTCACAGCCTATTCTTGCTATCATAGAAATCACAAATTGGGCTTAAGATGGGCTTAAGATGGCCCAGACAGATAGAAGAGTGAGAAATGAAGAAAATTGAAGGTGGGCAAAGAAGAAAAGAAAAAGATCAGGAAGAGGAAGGAGAAAGACAAGTTTGGGAGGGGAATGAAGTAATAAGTTTATGCCCATATGTGATCTTCATTCTTATACTTTACCTTGTAAACTTTTAGTTACTTATTTTCTAAAAAATACATAGGTTGTAGCTATTTTCTCCATCTATTACATGTTAAGTAATCTGGGGTGAACCTCAGGTTTGGTTGTTCTATGGGATTTTTGGGGTTTGTTTGCTTGTTTGCTTTGTTTAGCACCTTTTTTTTTTTGGCACAACATGCAGGTTTTAGGGAAAGTTTTGCTATACTTAACATAAATTCAAGAGGAAGAAAGCAGGATAAATACTTCAGCAAACTGCCATTCACTAAGTACCCAGTGTATTCACACAGTTGTCAGAACTGGGGTTGTCTCAAGCCAAAATTAGAACAGGACAGGTGMCAATTAATAATTTTAAGCTAACAAATCCTAGTAAACACTTGACCTTTCCTCCCTGAAAAACATGAAAAGTTGTATCATCCTAATAGTTTACACAATATATGGAAATTCACAGAACTTCTGTAAAGTGGAAGAAATATTTTCAGTCTTGAAATGTTTTTATTCCTCAAGACCAACTCAATCAAGCACACCCAAGAGATGCAAATGGACTTGGAAAGTAAAGCCTTAACTTTATCCTTAGTTCTCTTTGCTGTTATGCCTGCTGATATTCACCATATCTTTCTTAGTGAATAGTTTATTGAACACAACCAAATTTGGAAAAAAAAAATCAAATTGCTTTCACTGGTAGCCGTTGACTTTGAGCAGTCTTCAGGCTTTAACTTCATTTTTCAGGGTAACAGCAATTTGATAGTATTGCAATTCATAACTGGAAAATTCTACACTATCAAATTTTTTCTTCATATCCAATACTTTATCTTTTCTGTCATGCTTAATATGTGGGGTGTTGCAAATATGAAACCTTTCCCAATCATCACTGAAAATCCTGGCTCATCTGCTTTTTTTAGTCATAAATAATGAGCCAGTTTGCATGATTAATACAGGAAGAAGAATTTGTGCAAGCTGCATAGTTTAATTGAAACATAAATCATGCAGCTGGTTAAAACTTAGAACTATTATAATAATAAATGATTATATTTTCTCTACTTGCTTTGCATGCTTAATATAAAACTAAATTAATGCTCGTCTGGTAGCCACTACATAAGGGTGGTTGCAATCAGCTGCCAAGATGTTATTAATCTAGGTGACAGGTGGTTCAGAAAGTTGAAGTACCTATGCTTTTTAGAAATAATTATTTGTGAAAATCCACAGAGAATCCCATGTTCAGTGAATAATTTCAAATCTGTGGTTAACTCTACCCATAGAGGTACTCTACTGTTTCAACACTGACCCAGACGCACAGCTAACTCCCTCCCTCCATATGCTTAGAACTGAATGATTTGGCAAAAAAATCCAGTRACTTAGTCTTGAAATTCAGTTTTTGGAAGGCACTATATTCAATTCCAATCTCTACTCTTGATCCAAAAACTACCACAAGGTATGTTTCAAAATAGGTTCTATTTTCTGACAGTTTAACAGAGCCTTTTTAGCAATTAAAAAAAATATAAAACCAAACCAAACCAAAACACAACATAAACAAATTGTCTACTCTGGGAATTATCAAAGGACAAAATTCTTGAAACTCACCCACTGTAGTTCCCAGTACTTTTTTTCTAAATGCAGGCATCCCATACAGAGGAAAAAACTCTACCTTTGCAGAACGAAAATTTTCCTTCCTAGCACAGATAGGCTTCTATAACAGTACAAAAATCTTGCTTAGAAAAATGTTAAGAAAAATTTTTACTTTTTCCAATAATTGCATTCGTGTTTCACACTGAAAACTCTAAAGAAACTACATTTTTTCTCCAAAGCATTTCAAATTTTTATATATGCTTATCAGTGTGTGCTTGCTGGTGCTACCTTATTGTCTGTAAGACTCCTGCAGCCAATCTTCCACGTTTATTTTTTGCCTTCATCAAAGTAACACCAAAGATCTTGGACAGGAAAAACTTGTGAATTTAAGAAGAATTCCCCAAATTTCCCTCTTTCAAGAGGGCAGATAAGTGAAGTAACGACTGTGGTATGTTGACCTTTGGCTGGGCACCAAATGCCCAACAAGCCASTCTGTCTCTCAGCTCCTCAGCAGGACATCAGGTGGGAGGTGGGAGAAAATAAGATGGAAAAACCCTCTTGTGGATCAAGATAAAGACAGTTTACTAAATAAGAACAATACAAGACAAAAAAAAAAAAAAAAAAAAAAAAAAAAAAAAAAAAAAAAAAAAAAAAAAAAAAAGCAAGGAATGCTCATCCACTTGCCAGCAAGCATGGGTTCAGAATGTGTAGCAGTTTATCTGGAAGGCAAATATTGTAAGTATTGAATGCCCTACTTCCTCGTCCTTTTTCTTAGCTTTTGTATTTGGGCTGACATCCTATGCTATTGAATGTCCTCTCTAGTCTGACTGGGTCAGCTGACCTGGTTGTGTCCTTTCCCAAGATCCTGTCCACCTCCTGGGCTTCTGGTGAAGACACAGTGCTGGTGCTGTGCCACCACTGCTCAGCAAAGCCAAAATAGAAGCTAAAACAGTAGTATTCATCAAAACATTTCTAGCTAATAACACACAGCATTGTGAGGGAACCTGTGTTTGTAACAATACCAAACTGAATTAAGTCTGAAGTGCTATTTAAATGGCACAGGAAGAAATTCAAAATTGTACATCTACTAAAACAAAGAAACACTCTCTACATTAATTTTGAGGCCTTGCTCTCCTTTCTTAAGATTCAAGTTAGGCTGGACTATGAAGGTTAAGTAAGACCAATTCAAACTTAAACACCATGACTTATTAATTGCATTACAATACAACCACAAATAACACGTATCTTGATCAGCTTGGCAATATTTTGCATGGTTTCTGCAAAGCTCATTCCTTGCCGGGATATCTCTTCTGAGATAACCCYGGATGGTGGTGAATGGCTKTTTTCTCACTGCCCGTGCTTGGAAGAAGGAATCGGAGAGCYTTCGGGTTGCGGTTTGAAGATGTTTATTTTAGAAATCTTATCTCTAGGTTCAGTCWGTCCAGCRTGRTGTTCACAAGCAGCTGGAAAAGTGAATTCTCCCTGCCCATGARCAACATGGGTTTTTATATTCTAAACTATGTTAGAATTYGTTATATTCTAGTTTAGAATATAAACATAGTTTATATAGTTAACATACGTTAACATTGTTTTCCTCTAAACTCCAATAACTAAAATCCAAGTCACACAGTGAAATCACACCTTTACCCAATCCTAAGAAACCATCACCCTATGCAAAGAGGAAGAGGAAAAGAAGGACAGGAAAATGTGACTTTATCACAYTGATCTGCCTCCATTTTGTTCCCATTTTACCTATACAGAAAAATCTAAAAAACCTAATTTCTCACCCAGTGATATAATAAAAAACACACCAATCAAACCCTCATCTCATCCAAATCTTACAGAAACAAAGAGTGCTTTTAATTATACAAATAATACCTATTTAAATACCTAGATAAATTTTGGGAAATAAACAATTTACAATTCCATTAAAAAGGTATTGTCTATTACAGCTACTGCTTCACAAAATTTGGGTTTATGCTGAAGTAGACTCTTCTCTCTGGCAGCCTTTTCCAAGGTGTCAGATCAAAGCCACTGCTGTTTCTCATGCAGGCCAAGGAGGACTACCCGTCCCGTCCTGGCTGCTGCCCATCCAGGAGACCCAGAGGGATACTCTGGTCTCCCACAATTCCTCAGTTTTTTTCCAGTGCCCATCACAATAAGCTGARAAAGATTAGGTGGCTACCCCTACTTTTCTAGCTTTTTGACTAAGGTACTTCAGACAAAGAGAGCATCCTTTTTCAAGAAACATTAAGAAATGCCAYGAGTCCACTACAGGATGTCTTACAGGGATACTGCTGCTAGCTAGATCTGAGTTGTCAAATAATGTGCTGAATATATCTCTCCTTTCAAGGAAAAGAAAATAAAATTTAAGCATTAAACATTGAAAATCTAGAGTATATCTAGATTCACCACATGAATCTTATAAAGTCAGAGATGATAAAGGTTTTCAGATGATAAAGGTTTTCCTTCCAATATTGTTAGCATCAAACACAAGCTGCCCAGTGGCATTTTTYGTATTTCTGTCAAGGGTAAGCCCATCTGTTACTATCCCTTTTACAGGATCACTGTAAAATGGCCATTTATTGGGTAACTGACCACAAGGAGCAAGCAAACCTTATAACTCTAACTTGGAGACTTCTTCCCTCATAAGTCTAATGCACATAAATCTTAAATAAAACAGATTTYATTTACCTTCCCCAATCCCTTTCCAACCCCATCTCCTGGTTATTATTGGAAGGTGTTATTGAGCAAAATAACTACCTAAATTAAATTTAGTGATTCAAGACTACAAAGAAAATCCCAAGCAAGAAAAACAGACAAACAAACAAACCCACAGAGTTGTTTTCCAAACCCTCCTATGGCTACAGTTCCTTTTAGGAAGGTTTCTTTGGTGAACTATAAGGGCTTGGTTCTACAGATTTTTATTCTTTTTTTATCAAAGTTGACAAAATRGTAACATGAAATTTCTAAAATAAACTAAGATTGAAGCACGGACAAATAACACTACATACAGGTCAAAAATATCTACTAAATTATAAAACAACTGTTGGGTAGATCTAAAATTATTGTGTTAGTMATATCTTTCAGATATAATGTTGCCTACAATCCACTTTCCAGATTATCACAACATTTAAATATGAGAGACATACAGAAATATTTGATGAGTTGATTGTAATATTAATAGAAATACTACCGACTTTTTATGTACTTATAAATAGACCCAACAACCAAAGGGCTCTATTTTCATTCATTCATAAATTAAAAATTTAATTTCATAAATGAAGTCATTTTCATGACTTATTAACTTCAAGAATCACTGATATTGATGAATGTGGGAAGTTTCCAGAACATATTTCCAGAATATATTACTTTCTACAACTACCTTCAGATATAGGGGCAAGAAAATCTATGACAACCACAACTTTCATCTACCTACTTTCAACTTTTATCTAATTTTGTCCAAACTTTCTCATCTCATATATCTATTGACTGAATAATAGCTAAATTGTAATTACAAATTTTCAGCCTTCAATGACAACTTTTCCACAATATTCACTGGCATAATATCAATCAAAAAAATATATTTAACCACATTTTATTCAAAAATCTAAAATAATCCCTTTAAGTTTTTTTAAAATGCATCTGTGACTAGAATAAACTTATTTCCAGTTTATGTACATGGAGTTGTCTAAAATGCATAATAAATAATGTCTCCATATTCTCAAAACCTAATTTATTGAGCTATGGATAAAATTTGTTGAACTTCCAAGTGAACGTTGCATATGTAAACCTTCATATCAGAATTTGTGTGCATGAACTTCTGCATTTATTGTCACTTGATACATSCTTCCTAWGCATCATTCACGAGGAATATGGCAACATTTTCAAAGCACCTATCATCTTATCAACTTGCATATATATTAMAGATAAGTACAATTTCTCCAAATTAGCTGTTGATCAAGTTGTGTATATCTAGAATATCCCCTCAGAAATTAATTAATTTGATTTTACTATTTCCAGAACCACAGCATTTACTGTAAGTTGTCCCAGTCTTTAYTGACACAGAGGCACTGCATATTATATTTTAACCTACCAAGTGCATTAGATAGAACCAGGCAGGGTTCAATGCAGTTCAGATTATATTCTAATAATCACAGCAATGTGAAACATGCATTAATTATGTCACACATCARGTTGTATTGATTGTCTAATCACTTAACACTGTAAACCTTTGCCAAATGCATGTTAACAAATTATTGTCAAAAAGGTCAATCTTGTATAGCAAATTAGGTGATATTCCCTGTAAGTGGCACTGCTTAACCAAATTCACTTGGATGGATATATACTTACAGGCTCCTGTATTGGGAAAATAAGTGGTCTAATTTTTATTGAGAGTCCCTAGAAGATGATGACTTTGTGCAAGCAGAAGGCTTCTTKAAGCAATTAAACTTGAACTTGCATGTTAACTTTTGGAATGTCACTTTGAAACAYCCTTTGCATGYAACACCTTGYTGGGCTTACTCAAATYGACAGGTCATCAGGTAGTGAGAAGAAATGGAATTTTAGAAATAGACTATACCTTTTCAAAAGTTTATCAGTGCTTCCAGAACTTTTTTCTGAGTATGCCAGCCTCTTTTGTTTCTGGGTAACAAAGCCTGAACAAGTTTCTGCCAAATAAGGCTCTGCAAATACTGAATGGTATTCCTAACTTCCAAGAAGAAGAAAGGGGAGCCAGAATTGCTCAAAAAGTATTTGCAAAATCTTAGCAASATGTGGTAGAATTTACTAATTTGAAATACCTGAGGGAGGTAGGAGGAGAARAAAGGTTCTCTTATACTAGAGAGAAAAAGGAAACAATAACAAAAGTCAATATAATAAAAAAAGTTTTCCATATGAAAATTAATTTCTCTGAAGTATGTTACATGCAATAATGCTGATTAGTGAATGTTCTGAAGCTTGAAGGACATATTTCAAAACCAAATWTCTATTGGAGGATTAAATAGGCATTAATTGATACAAAGTTTTTAGAAAGTGTCTTCTAAAAGTGAGTGTATTAAAAAAGTAGKAATTGTAATAATAATTCTACAGTTGGATAATACTTTTTTTCCATTCATTTAAATAATAAAAGTCTTGATCAATACTTTTGAAAAGAATTATAATTTCAAAAACACTGTCTTTAGGATAAGAAACAAGGKTGTACCAAAATGTTACCACTCCCAAACCCTGTTTTCTTCCAAAAAATGGTGGCAGCAATATGTTGGAAATAAAGATAGTCCAAGGTATGCTGGAAGGGTTTGATAACCTGATTAAAAAGKACATGAACTCATCTTTTTGAAGTGCAGAAATCAATGCTTGTTTTTCAAGGAAAGARTCTACTTCAGCATAAACCCAAATTYTGTGAAGCAGTAGCTGTAATAGACAATGCCTTTTTAATGGAATTGTAAATTGTTTATTTCACAGAAATTTATCTAGATATTTGAATAGGTATTATTTGTATAATTAAAAGCAYTCTTTGTTTTGTAATAAAAGCTSCAAAAACCCCAGTGTATTAATAAAAGAAAATAATGTARGAATTGTAATAACATTACATAGAAAAGCAAGGACAAATTCTCCCCATAATTTGATTGTGTACGTAAATTAAATTAGCATATAAAATGTACTTGCAGGCAGGACAATTCTATACCAAAGAAACCAAGGTATTTGGTTGTTGGTTGGACCAATTCTACTATGAAGAAAGTCTGAGAGAAGTGGAAAAGTTAAGCTTGGAAAAGACCTCAGGGAGACCCTATTGTGACCTTTCAGTATCTMTAAATGGGGCYTATGATAAAGGCATCTTTTATCAAGGCCTGTAGTGACAGTAAAAAAGGCAGTTTGTACTGTCACTACAGGCCTTGATAAAATTACRGTTCTGATSCATTTATATTGAAYATRAGGAAGAAAATCTTTTAAGAAAAAKGTGGTGATAACCYGGGRTRGGTTGCCCAGAGAAACTGTGTCCAGGAACAGGGTGGATGGGGCTTTGAGCGAACTGGTCTAGCAGAAGGTGTCCTTGCCCATGGCAGGGAGYTGGAACTTTACAGGYCCATTCTTACTCAAATCATTCAACCATTCTATGAATTCTTGTAGTAAATAAGTGATTTATTTTATTTYCACAGCTAAAGACTGAAAGAATATGAAAAATGAGCTTTCTTGAACAGATTGACTTAAGCAAATAGTCTTTTAATGAGTTCCCTATTAAGGAAGCACCAAGGAAATTTGTAATATATATAGGGTTAYACACAAGACTTCTGAACTTTTAAGACTTTTCTTCCTTCTTTAGTCCTAAAACATGATTAATTAAAAACCAGTCATAATCATTCTCTAGACATAATTTGTGGCAATTAGTATGTGAATCACAGTTCTGTTTTTCCTGTTAATATGCATTCTAATTGATTTTTAAAAAATTAGAAATTTAATAAGCTATAATCAAGCTAAAAGGTTTTATTTCTATTTATGTCTGCAGTGGATTGACTTTGGCAGGCCACCAGGCCCAACCCAACTGCTCTCTCATTCTTTCACCTCAACAGAGGAGGGGAGAAAATAAAACCAAAAATCTTGTGGTTCATAATAAAAACAGAAAGATCACCACAACACCCAAAACCAAAGAAACTTGAGGAAAATKAATTTAATTTACTGGCAACTAAAAATAAAGTAGGATGCTGAGAWATGAAAGAAAAACTAAACCACATTTTCTCCTCCTTCTCCTTTCCCCACCACAAGGTGACACAAGAGGATTGGAAAAAAACCTGGATGATTGAAGTTGGAAGGGACCTCCTGAGATCACCTGGTACAGCCCTACTGTGCTCAGACAAGGACACTCATAGCTGGTTGCACAGGATCATGTCCAGGCAGCACTGACTATGCTATACAATCTCCCTGGGAAACCTGTGCTCAGTCATCCTCCCAGTAAAAAGTGTTTCCTGATGTTCAGAGAAAACCTYCTGTGTTGCACATTGTGAACATTGCCTCTGGTCACTACTGAGGAGAGAACCAGTCTCCACYGCCTTTGTAGCCTCGCTTCAGGTATTTTATGCACATTGAGGAGATCTCATGGAGTTTTTTCTTCTTCAGCCTCAACAGTCTCAGCTCTTTCAACCTTTCTTTGTAGGTAAGATGCTCCAGTCCTTTTGTCAACCTTGTGACCCTTTCCAATTAGTTCCTGTCCTTGCTGTTCTTGAGAGCACTGAAGTGAGTAAAGAACTCCAGGTGCAGTCCCACCAGTGCTGTGTAGAGGGGAAAGATCACATCCCTTAGCCCAGGGACAACAATCCTCTTCAGCCCAGGATGCACAAGTTACACATTCAGCATTTAAAGTGCATTTGTGAAAAACACAAAGMTAAAGGTCAGCTTGTAGGTTTTTAGCAAGCCATATGGATGAAGGCATATGTGCTTAATCTAGCATCTTATCCAGAGTAATGACAGAAGAATCATTGGGGCATGAAGCCATAACCTCTAGAGAACTAATCACAATCATTAATCACTGCACCACATCCTTTTTTGTTCTCTGCTTTCCAAGATGGAAGTGCTGACAGAAACAGATTTCATTGTTTGTTTACTGCATAAATTAAGTTCAAAACACCATCACACCTTGTTGGTGATGGGGRAAGAAAAGCTAAATAGTTGATTTTACTTAAAGAATGAATGTCTCACTAATCTGTTTCACAAGACAAAAGAGCATCTCAACTCAAGGTTGCTGGTTGACAGCCAGATTAGACCAGCTAGCACCCAAATTTATCATTATTCCACACTTCTRAAGTAGGACTGGTGATGAATATCCAGGTCATAACAGAAAGATGTTCTAGTTGACAAACACATTCTTCAACTTGCAATCAGCAGCAGAGGACAAGGAAGAATAAAAATGGAAGCCTCAACATTCTCCTTGACACGGGTGAACTGACTGTACAGAGACACTAAATTTTCATTAATCTTGCTATCCTGTTTTGTGAATAACAAAAGGAATAAACTGCATGCCATCTTTGTATGGCAAAAAAAATCCAAACCAAACTTGCAGTTTCTCATCTCTTCCAATAACCTCCTAAAACAAATATTTACTTTAAAAAAAGAAATATATACCTCATTCTAAGTAGTCAGAATTAGTCTTTGTATGACTAATTAAAAAAAAATGTAATATTGTAATGATCATGCAGTTTTAAAAATATGTTMCCTTTTAATTTCAAGTTCAAAAGCTTTTATTTTATGCAGCATAGAGTAGAACTTACAGAACARGAGAAGCAGAGATTTATTTTTTTTATGCATAAAGATGATGCTAATTGCATTCCATGAATGGTGGCAGTTGCAAGCTTCAGATGTGCTGTGAACACCTTCAGAAAAGGAGTATGGGGGTGTGAGTGCAGGAATTATGGGGTGTGTTTATCTTTGGGTTTGTGGSGGTTCTTTTCCAGACAATACACAGAGYTAAATAACYAAATAACYATCTAGATACATTTTGTAAGCTAARAAAATATGTTCAGATAATGACTTTGCCTAGAAGCATGTCCTCAGTCCACCAGTGTGCCTGTGTTTCAGATAAACAAATGAATTTCAGATCAAGCTTAGGAATCAGCAGCCCTTTTTAAGTGAAGAATGAGTTAATGCAATACCAGTTAGACCATTTTTCTTCCTCTCAAAATGTCACGAATATTTCACTCTCAAATTCCACTTGTCCTGATAAAGCCTTCTTTCTCTAAGTTCCTAAAGTTATAGCACACTTTCTTAGTAGATCAACTTGGTCTGACTGTTGTTTTCTTACTAAGCAGCATCCTTAAKACAGTAGCTGAAGGGGGATTCAAAATAATTTTCCAAGGTGAATTTAAGCATTGGTGCTTCTGTTGACAACTAGCTTGGAAGTAAAAACTCCACTGTTTAGGTGTTCAAAAGTGGACCTAAAACTTTAGCCTAAAACTTTTATGAAAGTAAACTGCATACATTCATCATTACTTCTTTAATTTGGTTTAGTAGCCTTTTAGCACTGAACAGCACATTTTTCTCCCAGTACATCGTGGCCATTTATGAATTGGTTCAAGACACTGCAAGACTAAGATGACTGCAGCCCACCTCTTTTTGTTAGACCTTTCTTAAAGGTCAACTATAAACAGAAAAAGGACAAAACACATCTTGGAACTGTACTTTCTATGGAGTTCAAGCCATCATATAAATCAATAAAGAATTACACTGCTTAGTGTCAAAAGTCATGCATTAATTATAACATCTTCAATATATTTAGCTTTTTGCAATATTTCTATGAGGTCTCAAGAGAGATTACAACTGTGCAAACAATTCACTAAATACTTAGAATAAAAATCAGATGATTTCTAACAGTTTGCTCCAATTCCTTAATTTCAATTCCTATTTTTTTTCTTTCTAAACTTTAAAAAAAATTTAACATCTTTTCCTCAACACTGAGCTGTATTGCTCCATCTTGATATTGTTATAGTCTCAGTTGAGGATTGGGGAAGGAAAGATATGTGGGGGAAAGAAAAACAAACRAAAATTCAGAATTCCTGCTACATCACTGAAATTTTAGTCTAATTAATGTGTAAAGCATATACAGAGAATAAAAAAGGACATACATAATTAAAGGCAGATTGAATGCATGTTGTCGAGCTATCAATGATGTCTGTTTCCAATTCCAAAGGGCTTTCACAGAAAGAGGGAATTTGATATTATTYAAGAATGCACATTTAAGTTTTCTGCATGGAAATGTTTATGTCAGTKGAACATTCGACTGAGCAACTGGTTAATTTGGGCTTAACAGAAGCACTTTGTTTCAAATGTGTTTTGYACTTTATTTCAAATTTAAAAGTGACATCTCTGACATCAAGACATCGCATAAGCTGCAAGAAAAAGAATTCTGCAGTGGGTTTCTAAGGACTTTCCATTAACTGCATGTGTCAYGAAACACAGACATTCCTGAAAACAGATGTTTAAATTTGCAGTACAAGGCTCAAGTGACARGTATCAAAATATTGTGATAATTAGGATGTTCTTTCTCAAAGGATTCAAAATTGAATAGGCTTACTGTTTCTTTGAAACAATCTTAAGCATACACATAAACCACTGGACATTTGGAAAGGCAGGGAATGGATGTGGGTCCAACACACAATACATCAATAATTTGAGCTCCAAATGCTTTTCCAAGCCATTTTCCCATCATTTTCCAGATTACAGTTACCATAGGCCAGATGAGGACAATGTAAGAACATGCTATTCCAAAAGAAATAATAAACTGCTGCCTAAATTTATATATAAACTTTAGATAATCTGAGAAATGTTTATGATTAGACTTGTCATCAGATTTATAGCTAGGAAGAAATACTCTCCCAAAACCTAAGAGCGTATTTTAAGTATTTTAATTTTCCTCTGTACCACAAATTTCCTGAAATTATCTAAGATTTTTATCCAAGACAGGCACGTGCTATGTTTGAGCTCTGCTGCAAAGTACTGCAGATGCCTTTTACTGTATCTTTCTTYTGACTCCTAATTTGCTGCAGAGAATTCAAGTGTATCCTGTGATCATTCATTAACTCTGTTAGAYTGAACATCTCTTGCATTCTTGCTTGTGGTACCATAGGATAGAATAAGACAGCAAGGTCCATGCRACAGCTAAGATGTGATCAGAAACTCCAGAGGAGTTTCATAACAAAGGAAACAAGCCCTCTGAGGATTCCCCAGTTTTCTATCCTCTGTATCCTCCTATCTCAGATCTATGCCAAGCTTTAAGTCATAAATTTTTGAGAGAAAGTGAAACAGTATCTTGTAATTTTTCATGCTTATATACTCATTAAGGCAGAAATGTAAACAAGAAATCATTGCAGAGCTCCCAGTCACTAGAACACTATTAATTGATATTCACACTGGTGAGAGGAAGTAACYGCACAGGGTCTGTAAGTGAAAGCTGAAAAAGTAGGCAGTAAGGTACAGGTCTACAGCACTTTTCATACTCCCTCCCTTTTATTCTCACCTCCTAGCCATGMTAGTCCCTTTCCACCCTGTTGCCCTGGCACCACAAATCACCTTTCTATACCTTTCTATACATGTACGTGTGTATGAAGCATTTATCAAGCTCTTCCTAGAAAAAAATTCCACCTTTAACAAGAGAGGTCAAGATTCACAAACRTGGGAGTGGAAAAACAACTATTGCAGCTGGTCCTCTGCAGCAATAGGACTCTATTAATTTTTTATTTCTTCTGTTGTCTTCCAATTTTCTTTTGTCACCTGGGGCCAACTTTCCTCCAAAAATTTTCTGCGTTTCCAGAATTTTGATATCTCAAGACTTGTCCCTATGAAAAGAACACTGTCCAGAGAATACATAATCCCAGACACTTGTAAAAGCTGCAACTGTTACTTTATGGTGTAGATACAATTTGCTGTACAAAAGTAGTAAAATGCCTTTGAAATGGAAGCAAATAAAACCTGTGGAATGAGTCAGGGATCATAAACATAGGGACAGCTTTACTCACCCAACGTGTGTAATTTGTTTTGTTGAGAACTGGCAACACAACCTGAAAAGAAAYCTTTTCCCTTGCAACAGTTGCTGTACCACACCTGTTGCATTCCTAAGATATAAAAATATGTGGTTATACATTTTCAGTTACAGCACAAGGCTGTACAGATAATTTTAAGCTTTTGTTTCTTTGTGCACAGCTCTTTTGTTTGCTCTTAATTACTTCTGATGGTGCAAGTGTCCACAACCATAAAAAATATCAGGCATGAAAYACAAAACATCACRTTTATGAATAAGCTGCTGCACTYGAATGCATCTTACAAGTTTTCCTCYATGTGTTGTCATTTCTAGTGGCATAAACACACCTGAGAGGGAGAAGTGYTTCAAAAAAAGCTTATTGAGTCTACCAAGGGTATCTGGCACAACTGATGTTCTTCTTCACCCTGAAGATTAATATARGGCATTTTTCTTGTTATAGAGTACAACATTCCTGTGTTCCTTCTATATGATTATAAATATTTTTTTTGCCTGCCTCCTAATGACCACTTTAAATTTGCCACAACATTCAGGTAAAATTCATGTCTAGCTTAATAGCAGAAAAACCCCATATTTTCTTATTGAAAACATATATAAAGCAGTTACTTCAATGATAAGTCATACAAAGACAAAAGTAGTYATTTTATGGTGTAGTCTCAGAACTTGTCTAGTTTTGAAAAACTCCTGAAGGACAAAACAGCTCAATATATTTTYCTGGGTAAAATATATTTTTCTCCCTAAAATTATGTATTTTTTTCCTGTCAAATGCTTGATGTCTGCTAATGTGAAACTCCATGGAAATACCTTTTTAAATTACTATTTCCACAAGTCCTTCAAAGACCAAGAGACAGTATTTCTCAGATATTCTCATTGTTTAGAACAAAATCTGAATAAAAACATTRCAAACTACATTAAATAATTATTTTAAAGCACAAGCAAGTCTACTTTCAGAAAGGACTCGATGTTCCTTGTGAGACCCTTCCAACTCAGAATATTCTGTGGTTCTGTGAAGGTAGCTTTGCACATGTCTTCAGTTGCCCTCCTTCAGTTACCTTCAAAAAAATGGTATAACATAATAATATTGAAAATACATTGCATTACTTACTTTCTATGAAAACAAAACTCATGGGGAACTGAGGAGTAACCATTGTGTTTTTATTGTCTGCAGAGATATTCAAGAGCCTTTATATTCTAGAAAAGTGTTTTAAGGYTTTACTAAGCTACAATATTTATCTTCATATCCTATACATCAACATTTTGGAGTGCTAAATGCACAGTGTAGACACTTATGTTTATTTTCTYCACACAGAAAGACAGACATGAYAAAAAAATCAATATTTGAAAAAGAYTGTRAGCTACCTATCAATTTGGAATCCCCACTTAAGCTTCCTGATTTTGAAATATGTACTTCATTTGTTGATAGCATATCTTGTTCCTTTCTTCAGGCCATAAAGCACTGATACAAGTAGCTAAACAGTATTAAAATATCTGTGAAAATTTKTATCTGATCCAATGATGCTTTAAAAAAATCCTGACTGACACAGGGCTGAGATAAAAACACTATGTCATAAGAAAAAGCATTAAAAAATCACAGGATCTGATCTATGAAGACATGAGAGTAACTATTTTTTTCTCAAAAACTTAGTGAGTTAAGAGGAAGACAGAGAAGATCATCATGATTACTGATCCTCTYGCACAGAATAAACCAAAAACTCCAAACCAACCAACCAAGCAAACAAATAAGCAGTCAGAGGACTTAATCTATTCTTTGTGCACACATCACCCAATATTTATTTAAATGATAATGTTAAACTTGAAATGTACTCCATCTTTATATAAAATTGTCATGTGATGAATAATCCTTCACCGTAGAAAAGTGGCTTTATTTCAATTAACAGTAATTAGTGTTACAGTTTCAGTATCAAGACATGTTTCCATATTTGTATTTAACACAACTCAGACAAGGTTTGTGCCTGAGGAGTAATGCAACTGTATATGTCACTAATGCTGATACCAGAGACACAATAATGCAGTTTTACCTCAGAATCAGTGTTAATTTKTCAAATTTTTAATCCTCAATTGAAAAGTAAAAAAAAAAAAAAAAATTACATTTCAATTAAAGGTAAATTTTGCAATGAAAATTGGCAAAAGTTAAAAGTTTACCATATCAATATTAATCAAGAACCAGCATCTACTCAAGATCCTCTAAATCATGTAGCATAACTTTAAATTGTATTGTACTCTGATATTGATTAGAATTTAAATTCTAGGTCTGCACCATCTTAGATTTTGTACTATATCAGAATAATTCCACTAGTTGAGGGAAATTATTTGATTCATGCACAATAGAACATTCCATAAGCACAGACAGAAAGTTTTAAGAATATGTGGGAAAAAAAAATCAGATTCACTGAGAGAATTTTTCTAAACAAMTGCTTTTCCTTATACATGTTCATATGTCTTAYTAACTTGCAAAGAAAMCCTTTGTTCATCKTCCATAAAGTTTTCTATGCATGCAATTCAGGATTCTCTCTTGTGAGCTGCCACATATATCCCAGAGAGGAAAACAACACCTGGGTTGCASTGTTACCAAAATATGCTGAGATTTAACTAGAAAGAAAAAAGGAAGTACTCTACAACAAGAAGAATGTATGGGCARGACTTCAGGCCAGGAGAAAATTATAACAGGCAGCTATGTAAAATAAGACATAATATGGGTAAGTTACAGTTCCTACACTGACCATGCCCCACTTGCAATTTTGATGGCAGGGCTCAACATATTCCACCAGCATTTGGAAATAATTCACAAGATAATTTAAAAAATTGTCATTTGAGTGCTTGGTCCTTATATTAAAATCCAGTAGAAAATTTAAATGCTCTTAAGAATAAAGTCCTTTATCATCTGGCTCACAAAAACCTCCAAGACTATTTGCTTTTTGAATACAGTGAATGGCTGTACATAATAGTGCTTGTTAGTGAAAAAAATACAAAATCCATGCAAATACTTTGATAGCCTGTAAACAAAACCACAATGCAGTAAAAGCTCTGCTCTCACTTGTCAAATAAAAACTAAGAGCCACAATTTCTGTTTAAGTTATGGACTCTTTGCTATAAGAAGCTGAAGAAGTATCTTCAGATAGCAGATTTTTCATTTGGTCCAAGGTAAGAGATGGCACAAGCTCTGAAGTTTCAGTTGGTTGTTGGCTTTGGATATTCTTTCTTTGATTAAGTTTGGAATTTTTTCTCTTTAGAACAGAGCAAGGAATTTTTCTTCTTTGATTTACCTAAATCATGCCGATTTCTACTAATTTTGAGTCCATCTGAAATAAAACAATTATGGAAAGTTATCCCTTTTCATATATAMTGGAAGAAACCTACAAAACATACATTTCAATGGCAGCAGAGGGAAGAAATTGTGCTTTTTTCTAGAAATCACCCACATTTTCTTTCACAGATGCATTCTTTATTTTTTTCCCTAACAGATTACTTTATAAGGCCTTTCTGAAAAAAAAATAAATTGGAGGACTGCAGTGAGCCAGACAAAGATTTAGAGATTTTAAATCTTACGTGTACTTATAGATGACTCAATAAAGACAGAGAGCAAGATGAACCAGAATACATTTTGTGTACGTTTTAAGTAGTGTCGTCACCAGTCCATAAATCTCCAGTTAGAGGGAAATATGACAAAACTATATTTTCCCAGTGAAATAATCCAAAATTCCACTGAGAACTAGCCCTGACTATTTTTTTTGCAGTTTAATATTTGATAAAGAAGAGGGAAGAATTTATACTATTTGTGAAAGCTTATGTTTAATTTTTTTTCAGTTATCACAGTTTAGCTGATATCACTCAGTATTACTAAGCAATCATTTCAATAAAATGCAGACGTTAATTAATCAATTAAATGTGAGTCTTAGGCACTAGATTTAGGGAGTGAGAACATAAAGAATGTTGTTTTCATTCCCATTATACAATTTAGTAAACAGTATTTTCACAACAGTTCAAATGGCACCAGTTATGAGTCCATTAATTCATTATCAGCCTTCCTAGATCCTTCCCCTTGAACCTGGGAACTGCAGGAAAGCTCTTTCTTCTGTRCAGGATGACCTTTTTTGTGATCAGTATGACATATTGTGCTTTAGAGATGGGGTAAAATTAATCTCTGAATATGAGCCTATGCCATAAAGTCATTGTCATTTCATGAACTGCCTATCATTTTTCTACACTTTTGTAAGAGACTGACAGTTTGAATGAAATAAAACAATTTTGGAAAAYCAAAGACTTCTGAAACAAGGGGGTCATGGATAGTTACCAAAGTGCTGTGAAAATTGCYGGCAACAGGTCTGGCAGGTCTGAGGAATGGCAGCTTGTTCAAGGGCTATTCTGGCCACTGCCAATGGGATGGCTAGATTAAGTAAGGCAAAGGCCAGAGACTCCCTCCATCTGCCAGCAGCCTGGCTGAATTAACTCAGCACACAAGTCCATGAAACATGCATCAGCTGCACRTCTCTCTGAGGCTCTCTTGATGTAGTTTCATTTGGATTTGCACACTGAACAAATAGCACTCCAAGTCAGAAACACTCAGATTAGACTGGTTCACCAGCAACACAAGAGTGTMATTCAAGTTGAGTCTTTTGGTAAAAAGAGGAAAGTGAAATTCAGTACAACCCCAGTCTTGAGAGCTGAATACTTTTTACTTCCATGTCTTCCTTATCCAGAAGTGTCCAACGTACAATACCTCCCTCAAACCAAGGATCTGCAACATGGCCTTATTTAGCAAATAGTATTGCACCTACAACTCTTATGCTACAAATCTGGTCCTCTMGCGCTCACCACCTCCAGGGTCTTCCCCTACCTCTTCCCCTTTTTCTTCTAATTCACTTCTTGTSTCAAAGAATTTAACCTTAGTGCCTGGCATCACATCCACCACAAACAGGTCTCGCTTGCAGTTTCTCAGGCAAGTTTCCCTGACATTTAACTCCCAGGTTCTGCAAAAACTCTTGGCCCCTCCAAGGCTGGCCACCAAAATACTCCTCCTGCAGCAAACCCAGCAGCAAACAGAGCCTCCCRCCCTGGCACACAGCCACAGACTTGTAAAGGGAGGGGCCCACAGAATAGCAGAAAGCAAAACAGTGACTCGCAGGGCTCTCCCCACCTCCTCACACCCCAGTCCTTGCCACTCCCTTCCAGGAAATGGCTCCCACAGCCACCTGTGTCACAAGACTGCCCTCCATCACCCTGGCCCCTGCCCAGCTGCGCTCCCTTCCCCCCAACCATGTCTTGTGTGTGGTACAAGCACCTCCTTCCCATACTTGTAGCAATTTTCCAGAGAGTTCTRTAGGCAGCCCCAGCCTCGACTTCTGGCCCCAGCCTCCAGTTCCAGCCCTGGGCCTGGCCCTCAGCCATGTCAGGGTGTTASTGCCCCACAAAGGGAGCCTTGGCAGGGGCTGAAACGAAGCAACCCCTCAGACGCCTGCAAGGCACATTCAGCTACAGTCAGTGGAAGCATGTGAAATGAGTCCATGCTTTCCCCTCTGCTTCAGTGGAATGCTGGCYGTCAGTCTGTACATTGCTTCCAACWCATTTAAGGGAAGTTGTTTTCCCTAACTTGAAGCCACCCTAACAGCAGCTTCTTGTATCTTTAAACCAATTATGCTATTGATGAACACATCGATCAGAGTCTCATAGGTTAAAAAGAGATGCTTCTTGTTATTAAGCTGTGTTAAAGCACAATCAGTTTCAACTACAACCTCTCACATCTCTGTAAGAAGAAAATGTTAGAGAGGTGGGTGGATTTTCTGTTTGTTTGGTGAATATTTATCAACAGGGGAACAGATATCCCTAGCTAGAAGAAAACAGTAATGACTACTTCATCCCTTAGTTTGCTGAGAAGGGTGTTCCTTATGAATTACCTTATTGACTGATGGCTCTGCACASCACCCTGTGCTTCAGTGGTCTGAGTAATCAACATGCTAAATACAGGTAAGGGGGTCATTCACAGCAAAATACTACTGCTGGACAGGCAAGTCCTTTATCCTGATGCACATTTTATTTCCATTTCAAATTTCTTGATGTATACATTTTGATTTTTAGAGTCCTGGAGCATTGACCATTTTCAATTTTGAAACAGAAGCTTCTGTTTATGAACAATGATATCTACAGCTGTAGATATTTATATGTGCACTTCTGTGATTACTTGTAAATAAATCGTACCTCAAATTACCATGGGGGTTATATCTTTGCAAGTCAAATGCAGTTCTTGGGCTAGATAATGCACAGGAAAATAAGCAAAGTTTAAATTAAGGCACTTAAAAATCTTAGTTGAATTTGATTAAGATTTTTATTCTTGCAATACATTAAAGGGATTATTATCTAGACAATTCTAAAGTTACCCTTGAATAACTCATTCTATAATTGACGAAATCACCAATATTCAAAGGAAATTTAAAACAAGTCTTCAGGCTTTTCTCTTAGTAATTTCTAATCTAAGTCACTGTGGTGAGAGGATAGTTACCCCTGCATTTTTCCTTAGTTCAAATTTAGACCTTGAATGTTTTGTTGGTGGATTTAATTCATGCTTTGTAGTGTGAAGTAAATCTTGCATCTCTGATGACATAGATACATTAAATATTATTTCACAACTTGAAAGTTTTATGCTGTTGTAGAACATTTTCAACAGCGTTTTGGGCCTTCTTGAATTTTATTATTATATTTAGAAGAATTATATTTACACCTGTTCTCTAAAGGCATAATAYCTCTGGGACAATTTTCTTCCAGAGAAGAGAATGRGAGAAAAAGGGCAGAAATGTCCATTAATACAAAGAATACCATATAGATTTGTCCAAAAATATAACAGGGGTTCAAAGGTGCTGTTATATTTCTTTGGTCCTTGTCAAGATTACCAATCCCGTGTGTATGGTTTGTGTTAAAGAATTGATCTATTTTTGAGAAAGAATTGTAAGATGAAACAATAATAAAAATTAGGGCCTTCTTTACAWCTTGCTTTCCATTTCCAAAGCAAGGAACTTTATAAGAGAGATTTTTTTTCATTATGTGTTAAAACTGTGCACAAAATTGGTAAGAATTTATATCTTTTTGTGTCTAGTATTGTGAGTAATGCCCAGAGTTAGTTACAAGGAACAGCACCCATGTTCATGATGATAAAAAGACCATGCAAACAGCTCAGTATGATACAAAACCACAAAATTAAGTTACTGCTTAATTAAGTCTTCAATGCTTTAAAATATAATGAATTGAGAATAATTAAAAGTCATGTAAATTATTATGGCAAATATCATGTGACATATAGTACATTAGCCAAAATTTGTAAGCTGCTTTATGCCAGAAAAGTTTTTCTAGCTAAGAGGAATTAACCATCCTGATTCTTGGAATGCTGGAAGCAAATGATGTTTAGGATCTGATTTCAAGAGAAGTAGACTGCCTGTGAGAATTGGGGACATAGATAATTTAATCAATTACTTTGATTATTAATGCTATTTTTTGGAGGATAGGGATGAAATTTCCAACGTACTCTGCATTTTATCTGAAATAAAACTAAGAATGGTGGATCTAATGATTGTTTGAGATCTCAAAAGGAAATGCAGTAGCACCTCCATTGTGTATACATATGCATCTAAATTAAGAGAGACACTTAAAAAACCAGCTCTGTATCTTATTTAGGTTAAAGATAATACTAACAAGACAACCTTATTTGTGAAATGTATTATAGTTTTACTTACTACTGTTTTTTTAAAAAGGTAATTTAACTTTTGTTTTTCAAGTAGAACATTATAGTCTCCCACTTCATCCACCAGCTATTGTTTTGAGCATAATTGGAGTGTTTTATTCYCTAGAGATTATACTTTAATTTCCATAACACCTCACATACTGTATTTCCTGACACGTTATCATTATTGAGAGTAGAGCACTTTTATTATGTGAATTTTTCTAGTTGACACATATTGAGAAAGTGCAAAAGTGCAGCTTATTCCAGAGTGATTGGCACATAAACTACAATAAAAGCATGCTACAGGATAATCTATTATATCTAATTTCATACCAAAGTCCATGACTTATCAAAGGGTGTGGAAATTAAAAAAATAATTAACAAAGTTTTTTCAAAAGGCAGAAAGCATATTCTGCCCACATTAAATATGTATCTAATTAAAGTGTAGAATGCATATCACTTTAGTGACTAGAGACTCATCAGCTAAAAAAAAATAAAAAAACCCAAACAAACAAACAAAAAAACCCCCACGCAAACAAATACAACCATATCCGTCATATTCTTCCAYGTTCTTATGCCCCCCAAAATTAGAAATTCCAAATTGCTACAGACTGCAATGGCTGACCTTATGTACTTTTCCTAATAAAATATACTATCTGTTTCCTGCCCTGC
>CADDXX010001178.1:30036-44639 GCA_902810485.1 Alauda arvensis | reverse complement strand
TTTTTTTCTAGATCTGGCAAAAGAAGATGCTTACAATATTTAATRTGGAAATAAATAACATATGAGTAGAAAAATATGAGTGTAAGCCTAACTAATTGTTTGGGTTTCTAATTCTCTTTTGTGCTATAAAAAATAAATTTAAGGTTCAGATTTCAAAAATAAACACTTTTTAGTGTTATTTGAAGTTTTGTGCCTTAGATRTAACCTGACTAGTAACAGAAATTAATCTGGAGAGAAAAAATATTGCTGTCTTTGAAATCACAGAATTACCATGAATTTTTTTCCCTATCAGAAAATTATAAGGTATATTTAAAGAACACAGGTATAGTGAACAAAACTTTTCAGAGAGAAAAKAGAGATATTATAAGAGCTGTAGGAAAGCTTTTCAGCACACATAAAAGACTTTTTTTTCTAGTCAAACTGTGCATGAAATATACTGAGGCAGGCCTTAAACTTTGTAAGAATACAAAGTGAATTAGACATTCAATTATCYGAGCTCCTTATAAAATACTGTCAGTGCTTGGTAAATCTAGCTCTCAATACTTATGTCTTTGTCTTGGTGTTAAAATTTTCAGTCAGGTAATTAAAATGTAAAGAGTTTCTTTCCATTATTTATAGTCAGATTCTGCACTCTGACTCCATAGTCAATTTATGCAGTGCTCACCTTTGATAGTATTTTGTGGAGTAAAATACCACTTAATAAAGTTATGGTGACAAAATGTGCCCCCAAGAGAATTTCTGGCTACCTGGAAAGAGTTTCAGAAGGAAASATCAAAATTGCTGACATTTGTGTATATAAGAAATAGTATAAACACTATTCATATAGAAGATACAAGGTATTAAAATWGCACAGATGCTACAGTTGAAGTAAGCCTTTAATTTGGGGTCATCAGTTTAGTTTCTGTTTTGCCTTGCTTATTCACATAACACATTCTAGAAGACAAATCTTTCTCGTAAGCATTGCCTATTTTATCCCTGTGGTCACTTAGATACTCCCTTCAAATTGTTAGTTTGTAAAAAAAAACTCCATACACCTCAGGTCCTCAATTCTTATATGTCTTTTAAAAATTATRAATAACCATTTTGACAACTCCACTTGGGCTTTTGAGAAGTCATTAAATATTTAAGAATGGTGTTTTATGAAAATTTATTAAAAATTCATTGGTAAAGGAAGAGAAGTGCTTTTCTGTAGTTGTGATACTTTAGTTGTTGGATAAATTGGATTATATGTATGTCCATCTCCTAGCAGCAAGAACCCTGCTATAGGCAATTTCTTAACTGGCCAAATCATTGGAACACTGTACTTGGCTGGGTCAAAGTCTATTTAAAAGCATGCATGAATAGATCGATACCTCTACTTCATCCAGAGGGAATAATAACAATATCTGGCATATGAAAAACTCTGCAGTTTGGAACAGGGAGCAGAGTGCACAGACTGATGAGGAAGGTGGTGCATGTTGTCGTAGCTGGAAGGAATGTGCTGCTAATGAAGGAGCTGTCTTAATGTTATGCTCCCGTGGCCTGTAAACCCCCAGTCAATCAACTTCCTGACTTCAAATCCAAAAGCTGGGTTTTTTCAGATATAGTTTATCACCTTCAAAATCACAGTCATCTATCAAAACCTTTCACCTATGACAGCAAARCCACTTAAAACACAGCTGCAGCAAATATATAGAAACTTTATGTAGAGCTCTGCAGTTAGRAGACAGTAGAGTCAATGTCATATCGAAACAGGCAATCAGTCCATGGGATGGCTGCTTCAAACATACAGCACAGTGTAACAGAACATCCCAGGTTCCATATTTCAAGTCATAAGCCTTGATCTTTGCTTTGCAGGCAGAATGCTAGCAATACTACTRTATCTATAAAAAATGGCAGTCTAATGATAAATTATTTAAGGCTGACCATATTTGCTCAGCAGTGACAAGCTTGCAGTGAAAAGACAGATACTATTTCAAACTACTGACAAGYGCTGAGAAATCCTTCAGGTAAATATTCTCTGTACCTGGCTTCACAATATGTGCACTAATGGATTAATAATACAGGAGGGCTTGTGTGCCATCATTGCTCCAGACTCTTTAGCATGTATGGGACAAGTTAKGTCATACAAGTAGTTAGAAATAATCTTTTCTGTTAATTTCATTCCATTCACCTAAAGGGTTAAGCATGATAAATGCACTGCACAAACCATGCCCTGTTAATTGTCTTTAAGTATGCATATAATCTGTGAGTGAAAGAAATACAAGTGCAAAAAATGCATTCTGAGAACAAATGCCAAAGCTTGTATTTAACATGCAAGATACAAAAAGAATAAWTCCTTTTTTAGCTGCTCAGAAAAGCAAATGATAATTTCCTTACCTGGAAGATCAAACTCTGTATATCATCAATAATATGTGAGATAAGGGGAGAGGATGAGTTTTTGTCTTCTGCAATAAACCTTTCTTCAGAGAAGCAGAACAGGAGAGATGTAATTGTAAGTGAAACGAACTATTCCAAGATCCGGTCTGTCATCAGTTGCWCTGGCTTAGAGCTGGCATCCTCTTGCAAATGAAAAAAGGGTAGCTCAGCAAGTTCTCCACTGAAGGAGCTCAGTATCAGTGTTATCAGGCACCAGCTGTCACACACACTGATGCTATAGTGGGTACAGTCTCCCTCTATTGCGCGCTTTCTCTCGCTTGCTCTCCCTCTCCCTCACCCTGACGTTCACTCAGCTCTGAATCTGAGCTCCTTCTGCTGCTGTATAATCAATCCAGCCTGTCTCAATCTAATAGGCCTCTCTTTAACCAGCCAATCAATAGAACAGATTCCACTGCTGCTCCCCAGGGTCTTTACCAGGAGTGCTACAARCAATATGAGTTTGGCCAGCAGTTTAAATAAATATTTTTCATTATTTTATCTCTGTTAAAGAAAAATTGTTTAAGAGAGCCCAGGTTCAAAGCTGTCTTTCTCTGTGTTTTTTGTGACAGTTACATAAACACGCACATTGCACTGCAGTAGCATTCTGAACACTTTAAAATTTTTACCTATTTTACATGTTTTAGAATGCATATTTAAAAGAAGGAATATAAACACACACACACTCCCCCCACAGCCCAGTCTAGACATGAACCTGCATGCCAAGCCTCAGGCTTTGTGTTCTGAAAAATCCAGTACTGTGTTTTTTAACTGGAATTGTTTATGCCAATTGTGGAAATTTAACATAAAYCAAAAATCAGGAGAATTGAGCTTCACAGACTGTGTTCCTAACCCCTGTCAGCTTTAACTAACCTCTTTCCTACACTATGTGTGTTTCACCTTGTGTGTCTTGTGGGAGGTTAGGGGGGTTTTGTTCTTTGTTTGCCTGGGGGTTTTGTTTATTTATATTTTGCTTGGAGGTTTGTTGTTCTTCAGCGTCTTTTTTTAAAGAATATGTATGGAAACATAGATTCAGATACAAGAGGTGAAGATACAATATCCATTCAGCAGATTCACATGRGACAGCTGGAATAGTGGTCAGAATTGATAGCAACAAATATGTCCAGTATGCTACAAACACGCTTTATTTTACTCTGCACTACACTCCCCACATATACAAGAAATAGACTGTGCTTTASTAGGTAAAAACAAATTCTCAGGAAGGATATTGTCCAAAGTAAGTATTTTTACTGCAATAGACTGGCACTCTTTTTCCATTTTAAAAAAATTAATTTCATTTTATAATTCAGGTGCAGTAAATCATAAGGGCATTGATTTAAGTCCTGTTCATTCTGGTTGCAGGCAAAAATTATGAACCAAAGCTCAAGCTCAATCAAACTGTGGGAAAGTATGGGTCATCCTCCTTAGTCCAGAAGGTAGGTTGCATCAGTCACAGGTGCTTCTACATGGCAGGATATTGGCACTATTGAATTTCTGTTCTTGATTCAAAACAGCAGCTAAATAAGAAACATAATGAGTTCAATACATTYGCTAGTTTTCTAGAGAACATACTGTCCCAACTTTGCTGGTTCCCTCATACATGATTTTTKCAGAAATTCATCTGAATCCAGAAAAAAAAAAAAAAAAGTGATGGCATTGATTTTCTACCTCCTCAGTATTTTGRCTATACATCAGTCTAAGCATCTCCCAATAGTTTTACTACAATTAAGACCTTGTGACAGAGGTCCTGTCCTGAGAACAGGAACTTGCAATCCAGCTGTTTATTCCATGGCTAAAATTACCTCCTTAGAGAGCTAGCATAGGTCAAACCTATGAGCACTGTAGTCTAACATCAGAATCTGGAATAAGCATAAGCAACTGAATGTACTGATAATTAAAAAAGATTTTCTTGTGACAACCTGRTTGATAAGGATTTCTACTTGACTCATGGCATTTCTTGTGTAGTCTCTTAGGACTGGTCAAAAAGAGTTGTTCCTTTCCAGTCCCTTTATCGAAAAATCTCCCACTAAACACATTTACAGACTGATATCAGATAGTTTCTGCCTTATATTGCCTACCTGAAGCAGACACTTCAGACTTCCTGGATAAACAAAATCTGTGCTATTAAGTCATCAATTTTATGTAAGTATCTTGAATTACTATCCTGAAAGTTCTAGTCAAAGACTGAAGGGGAAAAACAGTAAGAAGAAAGAGGCCAGCTATTAAAGTGGAGTTTACAATGCAAGAAGGAAATATAGGATGTTCATAAACAATAAAACAATATGAGGTACCTCTAAGCCTATTCAGAGAAACAGAGCTATCAGAAAAAAAATAGTTTACTCTGAAGTGTTTACACAAGAGTATCTGTAAGGTCATGTGATGGCAGAAAATAACACATTTATGTACTCGAATCTCTTTCAATGCACATACAAAAAAAAAAAAAAAAAGAGAAACAACCAGTAAAGTGGTATTCTTCACAGCAAGTTCAACTCATCCATTCTTCATGTGAAATATCACAGTATCAACTAACAATCTCTGATTTCCCAGATGCATATGGAATACCTCATTAATTGMAGCCTACAAAACACATTTAGCAGATGTCTCAAGTGTTTTGAGTGCTCTGGATSAGCTAAGTGATTTTCATGGATAGAGAAAAAGATTAACATGAGAAAATAAAAGCGAAGATCAATAGAGTTATGGTCACACTATTAAATGAATGTAGATGTGGTGGTGAAAGTGTGAGTCTGTATAGTCCTGCAGGGTGGAAAAGGGGCAGTTAGGGTGTTCTGCCCTTGAGGGGAGGATGGGAGCAGGAAGGTGAAGGACAGTGCAAAGTTTTTTGTGGATCTCAGAAAAAAAGGCCCAATTACAATTAATGGTGTCATGAAATAGCTGCTTAAATAAGATATTATAAAGAAGACTATAGATAGAGAGTACACTTTGCATCACTTGTATCCTGACAATCCTTCTTTCAAACAGCACATACCAAGGCTAGACTTTCCTWCAGCACCCTGTGCAGATCCCATCCATGGAGAGGTCCCTTTCTCCCTCCCATGCTGTTGTACCCTTTATTTTGCATCACAAAGAGAACCACATACCATCTCCTGACAKTGTGCAATGTTATCTCTCTCCTAACACCCACCAGCACAGCACAGACTGATGGGGGACATGTCAACAGGGGCCATTTCCTTAAAGCAGTTGCTGACACCAACATTTGGGCTGCTCAAGCCCTAAGCCTGGGGCCCAACAGAGCAGGCATGGATTACCCAGAGCCACTGTGTASAACAGAGTGTTATCCACAGGGCTCCCAGTACAGATGGGAGGAGCACTGTTGCAAATATCAGARTAGGAGCTCACTTTCCAATACYSCTCTGATATTTTTCTTCCTGRCTGCTTTCTGCACCCAATCCAATCCACTGCATGCAAACCAAACAGTAGTTGTATGTGAGATACTATTGCAAAATTGTGCTTTGTGCAATTTGATATTTTAGTGTCTGGGTTTTGTTKTCAGGCAAAGGCAGGATTGTCAGARTCACAGCATGGYTGTGAATCTCAGCAACTGGACTTTTATGTAGACACTAAATTAATTATTTAAAAGTATTTATTGAAAWATTAATTGTATTTTAAGAATACAAATGTAATCACAGAGTTGTCTAAAGGTAGCTTTAGATTCTACATAAGATCCATGGAACTTTCAATTGTATTGAATGTCAGTGGAAATATCTCTTTGGCCTTCATGTCTGTAAGGAAGTATGATAAATTGTTTCAAGACTATATTGATACAACCTATCACACCATGATGATTTAGAACTGCACTTAGGTATCTGCAGTGGATGAAAGAAATGGTTGTTACCTAGTTAAATATATGTTTAATACTAAAGGAAGGGATTAATGGTGAGACCAGTGTTTAGACTTGAAACATTGAGCTAAACAATGTCAAAGTCACCTAGGATAAAAGGCACACTTTATAAACTCTGTTAGGAATCTCTGGGCATCCATCTRGTTTTCATTTTATTTTGCTTGCTTTAGGGATAATTAAGAAGCAATTATGCCATGGAACACTTCTCTTTGCAAGCACCATATTTTTATAAGTTATCAAGTGAAGTTCTGTATGAGAAATTGTTTTCACTATTTCAGATTTAGTTAACAAAGAGGAAATATATGTGGTTCCTACGTCACAATTCCAAAAATAATCAAGGTAGTTCTTCTGTATCCAATGATCAAAGGAAAGTCAGAATATGGAATATGCAGCTCCATGAGACTATATCTTGTGAACATCTAATAATGAATAACAGATTTGCCTATTCRTAGAGGTGCCTTTGATAGATTCCCTCAAAGAAAATAAGAAGTCAGGATTCAACATTTTACACCTTTCTCAGGAAAGAATTAATTAATTAAATGGGCTTTCTACATTGCACCTAAACACTGATTCTATTAATTGTGCTACTGCTGAGTGCCTCATTCAGATATCAAGTTCTGCCAAGACTTAACATATTCTTAAAATTCTCAGGCTACTCAAAGGCTTGAAACTGAGCCCTGYATATTCAGCTATTCAATGTAGAAACCTGAAATTTTATTTTTATTGATGCTTAAGAAAAGTCTTTTTTTGATAGATGTGGGAAAAAACTATATATAAAACTTGTTTTAAATTCTCAAGTGTAAATACAAGAATACTGAGGATAGAATTTTTCAATTTTATTTCATATTTCCTTAGAAAAATTCCTTTTCAGATCTGAAAGGGCATGTTAAGGAAAGAAGCCAAGGTACAAGCKCTGAGAGATAAATGAGATAATGATACTTAATTCCTTATTTTCTATATAGTATTTATCATTGTTCCTCAGTGGTGCCAAGCAAGAGGACAAGTGACAATGGGCAGAAACCCATGAACAGGAAGTTGCATCTGAACAGTAGGAAAAACTTTATTGTGAGGGTGATCCAGCACTGGAACAGATTGTCCAGACAGATTGTGGAGTCTCTCTAAATGTGTAGGTATTCAAGAACTCTCTGGACACAATCTTGTGCCACATGTTTTAGGATGACCCTGCCTGAGCAGGGACATTGGATCAGATGACCCACTGTGATCCCTTTCTTCATAGAATAGGAAACTATGTTACAATTTAACTAAATTATTTTTTCTCTTTCAATTCAGTTTTGGTAAACATGCTGGAAAATAAGAGAAGGTGAATATCCATTCATTAAAGACTTTGACTTTAGCCATATGTTATGATATAATGGAATACATGTCCATAAATCACAATATACCTTATTTTCTATCTGAATGCTTTAGTGAACTTCAGGGTGAACACTGTTACAAAAGTGCAAAACAATTTACATGAAATTATTTATTGTCATCACTGTTCATATTTATAACGTCCTTGTTTCCTTGGTCAGACAAATAATTCACTAGAAAATGATGCAAAACAAATATGTTACTAGGACTATATTTGTCTTCTCTATATATCATCCACTCCAMATTTATAAACATTTCTCTGAGAATTTACCAGATCTACTTTAAATTTATGTCTCTCTATGATCCATTTAAGACAACAAGAATTGGTCTTTTTCAAAGAATTCAGAACCCTCAAAGGGTCACACTGATGTTAGTGAATGAAATGGGCTGTGCTATTCTCAAAGCCTGCTGAAATGGAAAAGCTCATAACCAAACACCTAGACATTTTTCTTCCTCAGCAGACACCTAAATATTTTTCTTCCTCTGAACATAATGGCCACGTCTAATCTACTTCTTGGAATGTTTGTAATAATTTCTGAATGTTGAATAAGCATTGTTTGGTAGAGCTAGCCTAGGTTAAGACCTTCCAAGACATTTAAAAATGCAGGCAATTATTGGATTCACCTGTGTAGTAATTCCTGWGTCTCAGCACAATAGAATTACATTTCTTAGAGCTTTTCAGTAAAACACAGAAAAACTAATGACTGTATTTAAAAATAAAAGGATCTTCATGTTAATTCACAGTTGCTGTAGGGCCTGTAGCTTCAGATTAAATATTTGCATGGAGACCCAATTCTCATTGGAAGTAGTTTCTGTTCCCTAAAACGCTGGTAATAGTGAAGTCTGAATGTGACACATATAGAGAGAGTAACCTAYATATATCACTAAGATACATTTAATCTGCTAGTAGATCTTCAGCCACYGACTGAAGTTCCCAACATGATTTTTGTTTGTTTGTTACTTTTTTCCAAGTTCAGAATGTTGCTAAAGGGTGAGAATTAAATGCTCTCTCTTGATGTCTGTCTTTGCCCCATCTCTTGTTATCCCACACCTGTATTTTGGACCATCCTAGGTGTCCACTTCTCTAGGCTCTCCTGGGCTACCTTACATCATCTTGGCATGGTCAAAAATACCAAGTCTAAACAAAATAATTATTTGAGACTTCTATGCCTATAAAACTAAGCTTGCCCTATAAAAAGATAAATCAAASAAATTAGCTGGAAAAAAAATCTGCAGTAGTTAACCTAGTTAAAGCAAAGCTAAGTTTCAAAGTCACACAAACCTCAGTTCTGAGAAGCAGAAGTTTGATATAAAATCTGAGACCTTCTAGCAATAGCCACTGTAYATGATGGTACTGCCAATTATAGATTTTTTCTCACAACACATATTCTGTAGTTTTACTGTTCTTGATACTGAAGTCTTGCAAAATATAGGTAAATTAAATGTGCTGTTATTGTTTTCAACACCAGTATCCCAGTGCAAGAGACACACAGTGAAAGACCTTTTTCTAACACRAAACATAGTGCAGTGGCCTCAGAAAATGGTAAACTTCTGGTGGGGAGTAAAGTGTATTTTCATTAAGGGTCAAAAGATGGAGGGTCTTTTGGKGGCATTATGCTAAGTAACATTGTCCTGCAAGGCTTAGAAAGACCAACCTGGGAAAAACTTTGGAAGCAGTAATGCAATAGTATAAATGTTGAATTTGCCATGAATTTTGAAAGTTGCTTTTCCTKCAGTAGTATTCACTACTGGACTGTGTCCTACATCATCTTGAGCTATTGATGACGTTGGCCTGCACACATTCAATTCTCCCCTATTATGGGTTCTGTTGTCCAAGAAGGATTATGTATTTTGATTAAATTCTTGTTATTTGGAGCTTGATAAGAACTATTAATTTGTTTTGAGTAGTATTTTATGTACATTTTCATACCTTTTCACAACAAATTAATAATAACGATGTACTTACAGACTATATGTTCGTTTATAGGCTGTCAGTGTTCAGTTTTTACTGTTTTTAAAATAGATATTGTGGTTTCTTCTTGGTAATGTAAAAAGAATAAATTCCRGAAGAAAATGGAGGAAAATGTTGCTTTAAATTTCTTTATCTTTTATTATTATTAGTGTCTCTACAGTAATGGTAGTCAAGATGCTGTGCACTTACAATGCTTACTTACAATACACAGTACAATCTAAATGATGATTTTAAGTTGAAAATGTGCTTACAGCACAATAAGGAGGAAAATGTAATTAGTATTATAGCACAAATAATATCTCTCCTTATGCTTCTGTGAAATATTTATTGCAATTTGTCAGTGAATTAGGCCCACAAATTTTAGCCTATGTGCATTGAAAAAACAGACACCCTAAAAGTTTTTTTGTTGGGGTTTCAAATTCTGGCAAGCAGGCCTATCAAAAAGATTTAACTTTAGCCTGTGAGGTTCCTGTCATCCACTATTTAAACTCACAATATCCAAATATTTATCTACTGAACAATAGAAAACGCTCCAGGCACAAAAGCAAGAGAAGCTGATAAAACACAGCTAATACTCAGAACTGAGCTCTGTATTATGTCATCAATTTGAATAGGATATGCAGGAGAAAYGGACCTCTGTACAGTAAGCCAATGTGGTTATGCTGAAGCCACTTTATTGTTTACAATAAGCAACAGTTATAAATTCTAGCATGCATATTCACACAATCACACATTATTTGATTGGATCCTCAGCCTTGTCCACGAGGCCGGCAYGCACCCCTTAGRGCACCTARTTGGTCAGAGTCCATCACCACGCCAAGCCCACTTTTATCTGAGGTTTGCATTCCTGATGGTCACTTTCTCAGGCTCTTCATTCTTATTTTAGTCTTTCTTTTGCCTCAGTGGTYTTGGTGGATTCCTGAGGGTTTGAATAACAAGACTGCAGGTGTTCTGGTAAGACTACAAGGAGTTGGGATGGTACAGAGAATGACCCATCTCATGCAAATACATTGCTGCAGGGATATATGTTTTTTCTGGTGTATGCCCAAAAAAACTTAAAGGAGCTAAATAAAAACTGTAAACCAATGTAATTCTTTGTGACAGATTTTGAGCTTATTTCTCTAGCTTGCACAGAGAAAGCCCAGGGAAACCTACGCAATTACCCTGAATTGCTAATGGACAGCAGAGTTAAAGTACTGTTGAAGACAGGGTTTAACATGTGAATGCCACACTTGTAGTGAAGCAAAAAAATAATGTTCACAGAGTCCTAGTGTATTTCCTACTGCAGGAAATTATGTGTCCTGTGTAACAGAGAAGGCTGCACCCAAAGAACACAGGAGAAACTTATGCTCAGTCATGCTTCGTTGCAAGTACTCACTGACTTTTTTACTTCTTGGAGTCATATTCATGACCTTTCCAATTTAAGGCATTTAAGTTTTCCTCATAAGTTCACTGGCAAAAGCCCCCAAAAACCAAAACAAATAAAAAACCACAACCAAACCAAATCAAACAGACAGAAAAGAAGCTCCAAACAAATGTAACATGTCAGTCATTTTTAAATAGAACCACCTGCCAAACAGAGTACAAATTACCTAACAAACAGGTCAGATGAGAATATTTTTCAATATATTTGCAAATATTTATTTTAAATGAACTTAAYACTGAGAAACTTACAAATGTAAGGTTGCAAATACATCTAACCACATCCAATGACAATGTAATTGAATCTGAAATACAATTAAGAGTARTGAGAATAAGGTTAACAGGATTTTGATTAATGGATTAATTTTTAATCTTAATTAGTCATCATGTATATTYATTTTCAAAAATACCTATTTTTACATAATCAGGAATATTCAGCACAAGATTATCAACTGCCCATTAAGAAAATTGATTGAAGTTTGGTMGTTTCTAAGCCGCCTAGAAGTCTCTCCAGGATCTAAACCTTACCCCGTTATGATAGATTAGATCTTGATGTAATCAGAAACAAAAATGCTTCTTCTTGTGCAGTGAAGGGCAGAATAGTAATTAACCCACATGAGTAATAGGGAATAAATAAAAAAGTAAGAGCAATGTAAAATATGTGAACTTCTCTATTTCTTCCCCAGAGACAAAATAACCAAACTTGCTTTTATTTGATTTTGAGCCTGTTTCACCAAATTCTTCTCAGCTGTCTACATTTTGCCTTCAGAAGGTTAGGATCTGTTTTCTAGGAGAGGTCTTTCCTTGACTGAAGAGTTATTATCTTAATGGGAATTCTTATGTTATGTGTCAGGACCTGGAGTTCACTTCCCTCCTCTAGGAATTTAGCTGACTGCCAATTGTCAAGTAGAAAGAGCTGCTGTGAAGAGCTGGAAGAAACCTCAGCAGATGCTCCCTTCCACACCCTTTGCTTGGGACCTGCCTGCAAGACCTCCTGTGAGCTGCACTGTGCCTGCTCTGAMACTTCAGATGCTTTTATACCTCCCTGATCCTAGCCTGTAGGCTCAACTTACTTTTCAATCTTGACTTTGTCTTCTTACTGTGATCTTACTGAGTAATAGCTGATCCTGCATATTGTCTCAGAACCATTCTCCTTTGCTTGGGCACTGTGGACTGTGTCCATGATGGTGAGGTCACTTTCCTGCTGGCTGTGAGGGGGTTGGTTCTCTGTGCCAGGCTCACCTTGCTTTGCAGATCAGCCCCTTCTTACTGCTCTGTGACAGATAGTTCAGGTGGGAGACAGGAACAAAGACATCAGCTTAAAAAAAAAAACACCTTAAAAAAAGCAGAGCTGAGTCCCCACTGTGGTTTGTTCTGGCTTTTTGCAGCAGCTTTAATCATCAAGCTCACCCTGAGTCCAATAGGACACAAGGTACTCTTGTGGAAGGGGAGAGTGCACTTCTGGACCTGATAGTACGTGTTACCTCATCATTTCACTGGAGACAGTAACAAACAAATATTTTGTTTGCCAAGACTATTTTTAAGTTTCATTTTTAAAGTGGTTGTTTTTTTTTTTATTTTCAGCTTTCCTTACAGTTACAAAGAGAATGTTGTTTGCAGTCTGAATTTTTTTTTTTCTTCATGGAGATTGGTAACAAATTTCTTCTGTTCTAGTCAAGATCACCTTAAAAGTATTAAGGTGCTATCCTTGATGCATTTTGTTTGTTTATTTGTTACTTTGGTTTGTTGGGTTTGCATTTTAGGTTTTACTCCCAAAATAAGAAAAACAGAAAAACAAGGAATAAAGTTACGGTAATAGCCTTATCAGCTCCTTATTTCCTTCTTCTCCCTCCCCAGCCCTCCTAGGCTCATCCTCTGCAGGCAGAGCAGTCTGATCTCTTTCAGCCTCTCATACAACAGATTCTGCAGCCCTTTAAGAATTTTTATGGTCCCTTACTGGASACACTCCAGTGTGTCCATGTGTTTTCTCATACTGAGAAATCCAGGAATGGACCAGAACTCTAGGTGTGACCTCACCACCAGTAGAATGGTCACCTCCCCTTAACCGGCTGACAGTATWCCTGTAGCACAGTTCCAAATGTTTTTAACCTTCTTGGTACTGGAAATATCACTGGRACCTGTTAAATTTGCAGTCTTCTAGGATCCCTACGCCATTTCCTTCAARGCTGATTTCCAGTGTATTGTCCTCCAGCATGTACTGCTGCAGGGTCTGAATTGACCATCTGAATGGCAGCGCAATCATGGTGTATGAACAGCTCCCTAAAGTTTTAAATCATCACAGACTTGATCATCACTCAGTCATGAATAAAGATATTAAACAGTATTGTCCCCTATATTAGTCCCTGAACCACACTGTCTTGTCTAACCTAATCCCTGCAAGCTTTAACAATGTCTTTATATTTATCCTAACTCACCTCCCTGCTTCCATCTCTTGTATGCTTTATTTTCAGATTTGTGTTTTGTTGAGAGCCCCTTATTTATCCATAWAGGCATATGGTTTACATAATTGCCGTGAAGGTAAAATATTGGCCTGCTGATTGTATCTTGTGTTTATTTGTTGTGYCTYTTCTGATGGRGATGGTMCTGGTAGGAAAAGGGCATTTKMCAGTGCTGAAATGCATTTTATCTTWGGGTGARGCAGTTGATCCCTGGGCAAGAGGCAATGTAGTTATTTGGAATTCATAGAGAAGGATAAAGTGCAAAACATGAATTTAGTACTTTGCCTGGAGTTGGGAGATAAAAAGTCAGTGCCTTAACACCAAAAAAGGCTTATCAAGCCTCAGGGGGGATGGGAGAAAGAGTGCTTGAAGTTGACTTGCAAGAACATCTCTTTTTTCTAAATTGTGATTCTGCAGGACCACATAAAAAAAGGCTGTTGAGCCACTGTGACTGATAACCTGGTCTGTTAAGAAGGGAAAGGGCAYGTCTTTGTCTGATATATGCTCAATCTCACAGAAYAGYCCCTTTTCTTTATTGCCAATGGTAATGATTTCCTTTTTTCTTGTCTCATTGTAAAAAACAAACAATACATTTCTTGCCCTTCTCCCAGCTCTCTACTTAGATTTCAAGATGATACACAAAAACAGGGTTAAATGTGACCTCCTGTGTGAGGTCCATGACAGTGTATTTTGGTTTCAAAAGGGGAATCTTTCTTCACAGTATTTCAATAAAATATGAAGCATTGCTAAAAGAAAGTAAATAAGACACTTCAAAACTAACTTGTTTCTTCTTTTAGCTAAAGCAGTGGTACCCTGCAGTGACTAGCATGGTTTAAYGTAGATACAGTTGGGAAGTACAAAAATTGGCAGTAGGTCTGTACTGTGAGAGAATTATCAGCCACAATATGCCTGATGGCTACACCGTATTGTTCTCTAATGCTGTCCCGGAGTTCCTTGGAGCATTTCTGTCAAACATTTCCCTATATCAGGTTATATAGTACTGAACTTCAACATTAGAGAACATTGTCTCAGTTTAGAGGCAAATTTAGAAGACACTCTGGAATGAGTTGTCTCSTCTAAAAGGGTTCCAACAACCCYTTTCCACCAAAAGGAWAMWAMTRRWKGA
>CADDXX010001178.1:0-30028 GCA_902810485.1 Alauda arvensis | reverse complement strand
AAAAAAAAWMCCCAATGGYTYATTAACAAACAGAATGCCCCCAAGGCAAGTGGAAAAAAAGTAAATAAATACTAAATATTAAACTGCCAGATATTAAAATTTATCCCCCCACACACACCGTAACAAAACCCCAAAATTCCAGGGAAAAAATACYRGCTCATGACACAGGGTGGAAGATGACACCAGTGTCTGTCTCAGGGGAAAAAAACCAAACAGAATCTTCATGCAGAGTTTGGGCAACAGATGAAGATCCGGTGAGTCTCTGACATAGACCTCCTCTCACAGCAGATGAAGCAGCTGGGCTGGGGCTCTGGGTGTGCTTTCTCTCCTTGGCTAGGCCTTCCCAAGGTTTGGGGGCAGAACTAAGTGACTCCTTTCCTGCTGATCCTGATCGACCCCTCTCCCACAGGTCCCGTTTTCTCAGGTCTCGGACTAACAAGCTGTCACCTCAAAAAGTTGCAGAAGAATTGCTGCTGCCTCTTCTCCATGGCCAGGAGCAGGAAAAAACTTGCCTGGGCTAACAAAACTAAGCCAGCCAAGCAAAACCCAAACCACACCACATCCCTSATGCCTGGGGAGTGAGGATTTGGGAAAGCAGGCAAAGAGCCTAAATCTCCCCCCTCCCCCAGCCACTCTGTAAAGATACAGCAATGATTTTTGGRCATAAAGCAGAGAATCAGGGAATAGACTAAACATCATAAATCACCCCAAGACAAAGACCTAGACAAAGCTGACATACACAAGTTCATAGGCCTTGAGCAGGTGCATCCATGACTGCAGAGAAAGCTGGTGGACATCATAGATGAGTGACAGCACTCTTGTAATGTTACCAGCCAGCTGCCTCAGCACTCGTGGCTGCACCCCATCAGGGCACATGGACTTACATATGTCAAATTTGCCCAAATATTCCCTGATATGATCTTCCACCAAGGCTATATCTTGGGATTTGGGTGAGAAAGATGTATGACTTTTACCTTTTTTATATTTATGTAATTCTGGCATCTGGGGTTTTTTTTTGCATGTATATACTTTAGATAAAGTCTGCCTGCAGCTGCTTCTTGTAGGAGTATTGGATRCAATGTGCATGCATTCTAACTTTCAAAGTTACCTCCAGAATCCTGAGAATCATTGAAAAAAATGGCAATATTTTGATCTCTTAAGGAAAATGCCTATTTACCTGAGAACCTGTGAAGAACCAGGGTCAAAAACTTCAATATTATAAAATATCCACCACTGTTTTTCGTGGGTATATCTCCTGAAAGAGACCTGCATCTTTCAAGACAATTTCTCAGAGTATTTTCTCTACTTAAATGTATTGAATAAAGCTTGTTAGAGAAAGGATTCTGCTGCTGTTTATCATAAATGAAGAGGTAGCAAGAGTATTTACWGTATTATTCACAATTTATGGTACTATCTSTCTATACATTTGACAAAAATARCATCACAGTACTATTAAAAATCTTKCACTGGCTTTCATGCTCCAGTGGTCATACAACTATTTTTATGTTATTAGAACAGCTTTTTCTCAGATCAGTATAGRCTAGTCAAAACTTGTTTTCCTTATTGTCCTTTACTGCCATAATTGCTGTCCCCTTTGGGCCATTTACTTTAGAGTCATGCCATATTGCTGATGACATAAAGCATGCGTACAAGAACATCTCAAGTGTTGTTTCTTTATTTATTTATGACATTGCATTCATTAACATTAGTCTGCCCTACCATTGTGTTGTAATTACTGTACAGAGTATTTTAAAGAATAAACAGGAGGCTTTTTTCAGGTTCTGTCCATGAGTTGCCACAGCAGTCTGTATTTTGCAAACATATGCAAATATTTCATATGAAAAGATTTTTATTCTCCAGTCTACAGTATAAAAAAAATCCTATTTCTGAAATCAAAGGAAGCAACAAAAGTATAAAGTGTCTAAAAATATTAGAAGAGATAAGAAAAAACCTGTGATTTCATTTTCACTTAGAAAAATCCAGAATACTTTTTCTTTGAACACTGTATTTTAAGGATTATTGAAAATATCAAAGCTTTTTAGAAATAAAGTTTGGATTTTTTTTTTTTTTTAATCTAAAACAACCTTCACACATTAGAAAGGTACCAGTTCTTTACTGGAACAAGAGACAAAGTAAGGGAGGGAGAGAGCAGTTAATTTAAGAACAATAAAAGAATTGTTTGCCTTCAATTTATACAATGATGGGGAAAAATAATCAGAAAGAAAGTTAAAGTTTCYGATATTGAGATTATGAGACTTTTGTATAGCATTACACTAATGATAGTTTACAATAATTTGATTATGGTTAGGCAGATAGTTCTTCAAGTGTCATGTGAAGGAATCACATGTTGTTCAGATTGGGAAGGATAGAAATAATTACATACTTGTAAGAATATTCAAATTATTCTGTGTCTGTGTATCTTTAAAATTAATATTTCCTCTATTCTCAGGGGAAAAAAAACAATAATTCTGTAGAGATTTCATCTTAAAATTGGATCAGAATAACAGCCATAGAATTGAGCCCTGTTAAATGTTTGCCAAATATTTTACATATAAGGCAATAATATTGTGCCAGTTTTCAGAGGAGACAGAGATGCGACAGTAGCAATGCACAAACTCACAAGCAGAATTTATTCTTATWGAAAAAAGGCTAATGCATTTTAATGTGTTTCTCTGGCAAATTTTGCAAAARTAATGATAGCAATCTATCCTTTATTTTTTCTGAAAAACATGTGACGTGGCAATATTCAAGAACTCTTGAAAGGAGTGTGTCTACGTGAGTGGTATGAGGAAGGAAWGAAAGGCGGAAAAGCACAGCAGGGAAAGAAACTCTGAATACTGAAAATAAATTTGCAGACTATCCCTAAGGTGTGGTTAGGATAGTGAGATTTACTAAGGGTTTTTTTTAAGTTTCTTGAGTAGTTATTGGATGAGCATAGTTCACATATTTTTATCAGACAAGTTTTTTGCACTACCTGCTACAGGAAGAGGGAATAGCAGAGAGTCTGTAATGAAAAGACCTTGAGGATATCAAGGATTCTCTCTGAAAATAATAGACATAGAAGGCAGAGTGCTGCTGACATTCTTCACTGGAGTAAATTATCAAAGGACCAGGCACTGTAGAAATTGTACATATCCTCAAAGGTAACAGTAGTGTCAGGATCCACAACTGGAGAGTCAGAAATGTTCATAGGTTTTTAAGAGAAAGAATGGGAATGGTTTTTGTTGTGGCTGTTGTTGTTGCTTAAGGAAAACTTTAGTATGTTGAAGTTTTCCTAATGGCTTCTCTGAGAGAATGATGAACACTAGAGCAACGTACTCCAGCCTGAAAAGGAAGAGGTACTTGATATTTGAAAAGAGCATTCTTCTATATCAAGGACAATAAGGAAATACCCCTTCCACTCTTCCAGGAGGGAAAAAAAAAAAAAAAAAAGGAAAAAAAGTACAAATTTTCAGTTCAAAGTGAATGTTTGTAAGAATTACCATATAAACACATTCATGTTTTTGTTGCTATATGATCACACTGTGTTTCTAGTGGTTCTGGATTCTGTGCTAAATTCAACTTCTCCCTCAGAAACATATAAAGAATCAAATGTCCTAACTCCCCAGAAAATGTGAGATGAATGGGTCCAGAATTCTAAGTCACCTAACAGGGTTGGTTTATTTAATTTATCTATTCTGGAATGTATTAGGTTTTCATTTCCTGAACTACCACATCTTCATGAAAATGAGYTTTTATTGTCCAGCTTTTCCTGGCCATCAGATTAAATACTATCTGTTAGAAACAAAACACACTTACATGACCTATCTCCTAGGCATCCTCTCATACACAGTACCCCTCCAGGTTACTGAATTGTGGAAATTGTGGACTCCACAATTCAGGAGTCATTACTTCATCATGTTCTTTTCAGTAAGCAAAAAGTAACTCAGTTGTAGAAGTGGGTTTGTTACAGATTGTGCAGCAAAACCCATTCAATAAAAATATGRCATATATTTAATCAACACTGTGCAACCTGTTCTGGGGATAATATTAAATTTAGGCTTATGTGAACTACACAGTATAAAATGTGGCTTTAATGTGGCAGTGGAACTTACCATCTCTCTCTGAATTACAGTTGTGGCTGAACAGTTTTACTTTTGAATTAATTCTTTTAGTGACTGTTCACAGAGAAAATATCTTCCACTTCATACTGTCTCATAGAACTTGCTTCAGGAGCTTAGCAAAGTAGAGGGATTTTCAAAGCCTTTTAAATATATTGCATAATTTCTAGATGTAGTGTATCCTTTCCTTGGCTCATTTAAATTGGATTAGACTTGTCACAGTATGCTTTCTCACAGTTCTTTGATGGGAGAGTATACTGACACAAAAATTTATTGATAAATATTTTTATGTTGATTGATAGAACAGTGGAGCTGAAGAGAGAAGCAGTAACCTATTTTCATAAACAGACCTGGAGACAATTTTTTGCATGCTTTGTTTGAGTGTTCCAGAAAAGGTATATGAAATAGRAAATGGGGGCAATACAAGTTTTAAGTATTCATAACATATTTGTCCTTGAAAGGAGCCAGGCAGAGGTTCTGCAGTATGAAGCTGGCTGAACCCCAGGGTACAGCTGCTGCACTGCAGAGAGGAGTGCAGCAACAGCAGAGCCTGTAAAAATAAACACATGTGAAGCCTAAACTGATGAGTGCTCTAAAGATGACAGCGAGTTTTATGTGGCAGATATAACCTTTGCCTTGATGCTGTTCAAAAGAGGAATGTCTAGCAACATCACATGCCTTTGCAAGTTATTTGGAAGGACAGAAATGGAAATAMAAATAGCAATTTAGATAAATTCTTTCCTAGCTCAAATGAATGGTGGTAGAATCCTCCTGAGACAAAATATGATCAGAACCCAATGAGACAACTAAAAGCTCTTTTCCTGTCAAATGAAAATCACTGACTTTGATTACAAGTGTTATTTTCATATTTGTGAACTAAGTCATTAGTACTATTTAGCATTTTTTACTATTTCCTTTTGTCTGTATTCCCAAACTCTGTAATGAAAGAATGGCCCTGAAACCTCTTTTCCTGRTATAGCTGCTGAGTGATTGTGTATTTTCTTTACCTGTTGTGTGATACAAATTTCTGATAGAACAGTAGAAAGACATATGCTTCCAAGCAGATTTCAATTAAAAAGAAACACTTGGGCTTTTTTTTTTCCTCAAATAATTAATAATTCCTTTTTTATSTTACCTTGTAGTATTTGTGTACATTTAGTTTACTATTTATCAGGGAATTTTACAAGACTAGAAGAGAAAAGCAGAAATTTAAAATTTCTGTATGTCAGTAGTACTTCMATTTTTTACTACTTACCTCTCTAGCTGTCTGGATTTCAAATTACTGCACCCCACAAATCAGAATAGTATGCACTTTAAAGAAAATGTCTTTGACATAGCAATTAATTTCTACATCAGTATGCATTCTAAAGGACTAATTTACACATACTAATASATTTTAAAGGAGTTTTTATGTCATTGTTTTCTGAGAGTTTTATTGAACTGTGAAACAAATTTAAAAGTAGTAATAAATCTTCATTTTAATCAGAACAAGTTGCAGGAATTTGGCATCTCTGTGACCAGATATAGCCAGATAACTTAGTCTTTAAAGAGTGTTAGGAATAAGGACAAAGGTATTTAGTTGCATGGGTAGAAATCCTGATTATTCTTTCCATCTTCTCAAGGAATAGAGTTTAAATATTGTTGATAATCTACTTGCCAGTATGGTAAGCCAAAAGTAATGACTTTAGGAGGAAAAAGGACAAAAAAAGCAGTCATATTTGTTGTAAGGACCTTATGAGGAGTTTGTTGCAGAATATGCATCAAAGCAAGAAACATGTAAAATTCAAAAAGTAATTTAAGTTTACAACTTGAAAAATATGAGTTTAATATTTTCTATACTGATGCAAATCTAAGTAGATTATTTACTTTTGTTAGACTTTCTGTTCAGACTTCACTATTCTTAATATCTTTCTAAATATGAAGTTTTTCTTTTTTACAGTGAGCATGTGTTTGAAGGATAGCATAAATTCAATGTGAATTTCTCTCTGTGTTTCTCTGTTTCTGATAATTGAATGAAATTTGTGAATTTTAATGAACATCAAAATATCAACACAATAACCAGAGTGATTAATAAAAACAACTTTTAAATAGGTTTTAAAGAAATCACCAAGCTTAAGAGTACTTTTCAAATTTATGACTGTAAAATATTGGAGGTTTTATCTGAAAAATAATTACAAATATAAACTTTTTTTTAACTCATTTTTTATCAGACAAGATGACCATCATAGTCATGAAGAAATGAGCCATGTTTTCAACTGAGAGAAGATAATACCAATTGTCATCCATTTTTTAGTCACCATCTGAAATTCTATAGTAATTTTTTAGACACAGGAAGACACCCTTAAAAGTTAAAAATACACTTTCAGGTTTGAGGACTATACTTTGACATTTCAGGCAGTGATTTTTGGTCAATAGGCTTTTCTACCAAAATTTCAATGGATTAAATTAACGCTAAAATTTAAAAGAAGAGAGAGATGGGCAAGGCCATCTTATCCATGTGTGGGCAATATTTATAAGACATCAGTTTCACCAACAATAGATTAAAGATCTGGTCATCTAGTGTAGCATCATGCTTTGGTTCAAGTTCACAGAGTTATTTCATTGTATATGAATTAGAAATTGTTGTTTTTATCAATCATAATTGTGAAATAAAGTCTCGAGCACATGATTATTGCAAAACTCAGGCTCTCTACTTGCACATAAAAATAAGAACTTTTTGTCCCCATGTTGAAGGCAGCCAGCAGTGTGCTGAGCATCCTCTAGGAGAGTATCTGACAGGCTGGTGCTGTGACCACTTCCCTGGGAAGCAGGTTCCAGTTCCCAGTCACTCTCTGGATRAAAAACCTTTTCCTGATATCTGACCTAAACCTCCCCTGACACAACTTCARGCCATTCTCTTGGGTCTTGTCACTGGTCACCAAAGAGAAGAGATTGCTACCTGGCTTTCCTCTTCCCTTCATGAGGAAGTTGGAATTGCAAAGATGCTTCTCTCCTCCAGGCTGAACAGACCAAGTGACCTCAGATTCACCTCATCTGTCTTCTCCTCAAGGCCCTTCAACTTCCTCATTGCCTTCCTTTAGACACTCTTTAACACTTTCATGTCATTTTTATATTGTTGCACTCAAAACTGTCCCCAGCATTCAGGATGAGGCTGCCTCAGCTCAGAGCAGAGCAGGACAATCCCTTCCCACGCCTGCCTGTGATGCTGTGCCTGATGCCCCCAGAACAGGGTTGGCTCTCCTGGCTACCAGGGCACTGCTGACTCATGTTCAATTTGCCATTTACCAGGACCCCCAGGTCCCTCTCTGCAGCACTGATTTCCCCAGCCTCTCATTCCCCAGTCTATCTGTACATCCAGGGTTGCACCATSTCAKGTGCAGAATCCAGCATTTGTTTTTTATTAAACTTCCTATAGCTGGTGATTGCCCAGCCCTCCRGTTTGTCCAGGTCTCTCTRCACAGCCTCTCYAYCTTYAARGGAGTTAACASCTCCTCTCAATTCMGTATCATCAGCAAATTTAGTATAAAACTTASTCTAATTACTTATTATATATTGTTTTTCTATTTAAGTTTTTGTTTCTCTTGAACTGCAGTTAGTCTGCTCTTAATRTAGCAGAATAATGACTAAAAATGCTTACAAGTTCCACTAAATGATGTTTATACTTTCCCATGGTTTGTTTTGGAGGATAAGTATGTCCAAGTGTTCTTTATTTTCAGCTCCTTTTTTATGTTTGCTATTTTGGAAGTAACATTTCTTTTTGTGGCTTAAAATACATTTTCTTTAGCTGCACACCTCATTAAATTTATTTCGTTCTCTCTACAGATCTGTTTCTCTCTACATACCATTCAGTTTCTCATGGGTGAAAGCCAATTACCCTACACTGAGTATTGAAAAGATAAAACCTGTTTTCAAATTCTCTGATTCTTTGTTTTTTGTACTGACTTTTGAGTTCAAGAACACATTGTCTTTTTTCATGTTTTAAGAGTGYCAACTGATATCCTAAGTGCATTAAAATCTGTATAAAATGCCTCTACAATTTCAATGATGGCTGGATTTCTACAATATGTTGCAGAAGTATATGCCTTGTGAAATGCCACTGCATTATCCTTTATTGTCCTGAGCATTACTCATGACTCCATCTGTTCCCAAAGCGTACTGTAATCTCTTAAATTCTATTCCCAAGTAAAATTCCTATAGTAAGAGATACAGCGTGATATTGGATTTTAAGTGCATGTTTATGGTATTTAATAACCTTATTTCCAGTCAAAGAAAAGTATTGAAGACAATAATGGTTTACRCAATACTTTAGATATATTCCTGGTTTTATCAGACCTTATCAGATTATTTGGATCCTCAAATACTCAGCTGATGTCAATGTTACCAGCCACAAGAAAATATAAGGGAAAAATTTCAATGACACCACTCATTACTGAGGTAAAGAAATATAGGAGAACCTGCAGGTTTGCAGTCCTGCAAAACAGTGGTCCTACAGTTATCCCTGAGGCACTAAAGGGAGGGCAATCAGCCTCAGAACTCTATGGAAGTTTCAATATCTTTCTTCACATGGAAACATTATACAGAATATTTTTTRAAAGTTAAACAACCAAAGGAAATTGATTCGGCGGTTACTCTTGAGTACTCACTGGTAACTGCAGCCTGATAAATTAAACATTAAATGTCAACTCTTAAAATGAGAGACTTTGTGTTTTTGTTTCGTAYGATGCCTAAATAAATAAATTAATAAATTAATTAAAGGCTCACATTTAGCTGTGCTTTTTTGGGGCAACTATTTTATACTCAGCAATGAYATGTTGAAACATCATGAACACAGAAAACTTAATTAAATACCAAAATGAAATTAAAAGCAAAAGAAACACTGAGAAAATTTAAAAGAAAAGGGAAATATATTCTAAATAATATCAAGGGATCTCAGGTATGTGCAGTGCAAGGAGGGATTATTCTTAATTTTTTATTTTTAACTTGCCCTCCAAGTGGATTCAAGAACAAAGGACAAAAACTGAAAACATTTGACCTCCCTTTTCCACTGTAACTTTTATCTGTACCTTTTGATAGTTAAGCTTCATATTTTTAATTACATGCATAGGTTCTTCTTGCTGCTAATGTAAAAATACATRTTTTCTGTAGAACTAAGTAAAGATGTGCATAAGCATTAAATAACAAACATATCTCTWAAATCAAATGTGAAATACTAGGACTATGTGAAAGACATGTTTGCTAGATCTAGCGCCCATCAGACTTTATTTTTGCAGGTGTCAATGCAAAACTGATTATCTACTAGATGGGAAATCATTAATGTCTCATTTTCTAATTGATTTCCTGGCTTGGATAATTTCTTGCATTTTCATCTACCTCCTGCTTATCTTCCTTGTACTCAGAATGTTAATTTCTGCTTCAAATCAACTTCCGTTTAAGTCATTCCTAAATAAATATAATTCTTTTAACAATTGTGGTTGGTCTAGAATAAATTCTGATTTTCCTGAAGTGTAAATACAGCAAATTTCCTCATCTATGTATTTTCTAATGCATTTTTCATTTAAGACTTTTGTTTCAATGTATCAGCAGTATGTTACAGTCATTGCTATCCAAAACCAAGAGAAAATTTTAACTACTGAAACATATTTTTCCCTTTAGATTTTCAAAGTTGTTCAAGAGAATCTGAACTAGAATGATGTTTTAATTATTATTTTGTAATTATTTTATTTGTGAAAAGATTGCAAACATAATACTCATTTCTTTTTACTAACCCAAAAGTCATAATTCAAACTCCCTTTGTAATGAAGACAGGAAATGTGCCTACATTAACTTTTATTGATACAACAATTTTTTTCATTAAATTGCTAAAAGATATTCTTAGTTCAATTTAGCATCCCAAAAGCATATGAACATGTCTTTCTTAATGGTATTAGTCAGCAAAATTCTATTTATGGTAAGCTTGGATTTTGAGAAACCTAAACTACATTTTGTGCATGTTTCAAATTCCAGGCTTGATTCTTATTCATCGCTTCTTTTTCTTTTTCTCATTCCTAATAATGACATCTGAAATGAAGCCTCATGCACGGCTTAATTTCAGATGTGTCTGGATGTTTTTCCCTGTTTGCTTTTTGGTGCTTATTTAAAATGCTCATCACACTGCAGAGAAGTTGCAAAAGGAAATGTTTCTTCCTCAAAGCTTTATGTTTTACTAAAAAGAAAAATGAATCTGCATTTTCTTTTCAGGAGTCTGATAACAGCATTATAGAAGGAAAACCAGGCAAAACCAGATTTTAAGATTAATCCCTATAGACCCACAATATTGAAACACCATATTCTATCATCTTACTCCCTAAAATTAAATGACAGGTAAATTCAGATCTGTGCTTTGTCATTTTTTGATATTCTGGCATGTAATATAATCTTTCAAAATAAGGTTTGCATATACATAAATTGTGTATTTGTCTTCAGCTGGCAATAGCTATTGCTCCTCAAATTTACCCTCATCATTTTTGGCATACTGTTAATTTTTTAATCTTTAAGATGATCATTATACTGTGTTACTTTGAGAAATATTTCAGTGCCTGTAACTATTTGTACATATATCAGGTGAGATTTGCCAGRTGTTTCAGTTTCTATAAAAGATAAATGAACATTCACTCTTGTTCTTCTGAGGACAGACAGCTRTCATTTTCAAAATGTTATTTTCTCACAGTTTTTGTTTTTACTTTGTGCATTGTGGCTTTTGTCTTGAGTGTCTTGYAATATTTCACAGGGCAAATATAGGCTAACAAGAATAGTTGCAAAGCATATACATTTGTAGATTATGCTTGTTTTCCCTGATAAAAATGCAATTAGATTTTTTGGGTTTTTTTTTTTGGGGGGGGGTTTGTTTTTTTTTAATAAGACATTCTTTGTTTTCACAGTTTCTCTGTAGCAACATAATTTGTCCTTGATTCCTTATGGTTTTCATTTCTTCCTCCTCAGTCTGCATATCATAACAATAAAACAGTCATAGTAATTTTAAAGACAGTAATATATATATATTTAGGATGGATCTAACATGTTTTAAATTAATACCAAGAAAATTCAAATACTTATATATTAGTCCTCTTTCACATTTCCAGAAYATATCTCAGCTTTAGCATGAGAAAYTTAATCTGTCTTGAAACTATCCCCAAAAGTTTGCTTAACTCAATCTGATRGTTTTTTTTCTTTTATTGGTCAACTTAGATATTCAGTAAATCCAAGTCAAAWTCTTGAGAAAGTGTTGAAACAACAGCAGTGGGTGAAGATAAACTCTGGGGTTTTGTTCATGGTCAAGAAAAAAGGAGAGAAAAAAATAGAAAGAGCAACAAAACTAGTAGAAGGGTATACACAGAAGATTGTTCTTCATATGTGAAATCAGACATAGGCCTGAACTGCAGTGCCTGCATCCAGACTGGAATTATATGAAAGTATTGAAGGTTAGCTCTGCACTAGTACATGAGTTTCTAGTTTTGTCATGCATTTTTCTTAGACATATTATCTTGGGATTTTCAGCATTAAAATTATTTGAACAACATAAAAATTTAAAAAATATATCAGCAAATAAATATATATATATATTTAAACTGCATATAGTGCCTAATGSTAAAGATGTTTAGCAGAGGAAGACAGTTTCACACTTTTCTCCTGAACCCACAGAACTGTCAGAGCCAATTGTGCACATAATAGGATTGCCCTGCAGTATTTCAAGGCACTACTACTTTCTCCTGGTAACCTGATGTTGATTTTGAAGACACACAYTATTATTTTATCCCTTAAAATAGTGGCAGTAATGCGTTAGCAACCAAGACATTGCTAATTTAAGSACAAGATTCATTAATGAGGTTGTACTACTCTCTAATCCTTTTAGATCCTTATACTTYTCCCATTTCATTACTTCAATTTATTTGCAGTATTAATGAAATAATTCTCAAAACATCCACCATGTTAAGAAAAAAGTTACAACGATATGGAGCAAAAAAGGACACAAGATACAAAGAAATAAAGACTTCCAAAAGTTTTCTRGCCTAAATAAATAGCCAGATCTTTACTGGGGTGTTTTTGGGTGGTTTTTGTTGCTGTTGGTAGTTTTTGTTGGGTTTGGTTTGGTTTGGGTTTTTGTTTCTTTTTTTTTTTCCTGTTTTCAAAGAATCAAAGCTGGCTCAGGACTTAAATATTACTTCAGATCTGATTACCACCCTAATTTTCCTCCATAACCACAAGACAATTAACACCACTGACTTGAATGCTCACTGCAAACTCACAGCACATATTTTCTTGGTATTAATAGGCCTAGTGGCGGAATCTTTAAAAATTAATCCCTTGACTGCTAAGAAGGAAAGGAATATTTTTAAACCTGACTGAGAAATAAATGGAAGTGAAGAAGAGTATAGGCCTTAAGCCTGCTCAATAAACACTGAAAATTTGTAACTATGCATCATAAATTTCAATTTAAAAAGTAAGTGCCAAAAAGTGCAGGACAATATCTATCTCAGACACTATGCAAAACTGGGGAAAATATATCTAAGCATACCTGAGCTGAAAGGAACCCAAATCATAGGAATTAAAAGAAGGCCATTAATTCTATGATTTTGAGGGCAGAAGAGATGAGCCGTTAGAAAAAAAAACCACAAAACATGGCAGGCAACTATGTTTTCTATGTTGTTTACTGTTTCTAAAACCCAAAATAACCATTAGCAGCTAGTGATTAGAGGTGGTCAGGCAGAGCTGGTAGTGCAGCAGAAGCGGGTGTTCTTCCTGCAGTACAGCAAAGTTTTGCTGATGAGCAAGATCCAGGGCAGAGCACAGCAATATTCAAATACTTTTTAAACAATTCTAAGTACATTTTGCTGTTGTACATTATGGAATGAGTAATTTTGTATTGGTCTGTTCATTTCCCTTTTTATCTTTTTCTTTTTTTCAGTGAAGTTCTGATTTAATCATGCTTGCAAAGACCAGTCTTTGTGATTTATGAGTTGAATTATTATTGTGCTAGGTAGCATTATTATTTGCAATAGTATATTGTGGAGTTTCTGTGATGACTATGCTACACCTTATTTGTTATTATTTTTTATTATTACACCTTCTTTGTAAGCTGTCCTGACCAGTTCTGTTCCTAGAACTTAAAGTCTAGGAACAAGCATGKCTAGGTTGATATGGAGCCTCTTTTAAGTTTACCTGCAACCATTGATTTCTCACAGCAAGTGGCCAACACTTAATATTTGYCTGCAACACAAAGGAATTCCTGCTGTTTCATCTGGTAAGTCACTTCATTGGGTCACAACTCAAGGCTCTACACAAAAGCATGCAGCATGAGGCACAAGTAAAACAAGTTAGAGACCTACAGGGCATCACAGGGCATCACAGAGCCATRGTTGGGTGGCTCCTGCTACTGGAGTGTTGGAATGGAAGAACACCAGCTTTTCAGGAAGGACAGGCAGGGAAGATGAGGAGACAGTGTAGCCATCTCTATCAATGACCAGCCAGAATGCATGGAGCTCTTCTTGGATGTAGGTAAGGAGCCACCTTAGATCTTATGGGTCAGGATTAAAGAAAAAGCAGGGACAGGTGACATTATAGTGGGAAAGAACAACAGGTTCCCTGTSAGGATGGCTAAGTGGATGAGGCCCTAGAGGGATAGGAGCAGCCTTGTTCTCACATGGTCCCCCTAGTCCACAGGGGGGACCTAAACTACCCCAATTATCTGTCAGAGGTGCAATACTGCAGGGCATAAGCAAATCCAGGTGGTTTCTGGAATGCATTGGGGATAAATTCCTTCTCCAGATGATGAAGAAACCAATGAGGAGAGGTGCTGGAACACAAGGAGAGACTGGTGGGGAATGCAAAGCTCAAGGGCAGATCAAGGGMTGCAGTGACCATGGAATGGTGCTAAGATCCTTAGGGCAGCAAGGAGGGCTCACAGTAAGATCATTATGTTGTGATCATTATGTAAGATCATCAGGAGTGCAGACTGTGGCTTGTTCAGGGCTATGCTTGTTGAGTGCCGTGGAATAGAACCATGGAGGGAAGAAGAGCACAAGAAAGATGTTAAATATTTAAGGACCACCTCCTCCAAGCTSATGATGAAGAAGTCAAGCAAAGCCACCAAGAGGCATGCACAGATATGTAAGGARCTTCTAGACAAACTCACAAAAGGAAAGCCTMCAGGGGTGGAAGCAAGGACAGGTAGGCTGGCAGGAATAAGAAAACCGGGATCTGGTTATGAAAGCTGAAGCCCTGCTAGAATTAAATCTTTCCAGGGATGTCAGGGACAATATGAAAAGCCTCTGTAGATACACTGATGATAATAGGAAGACCAGGAAAATGTGGCCACTCTCCTGATGGAAGCAGAAGGCTYGATTACATGAGATGTGAAGAAGTCTGAGGTAATTAAGAGCTTTTTTTGTCTCTGTCTTCCTTGGCAAGTGCTCCAGCCATACCACCCAAGTCCCAAAAGGCGAAGGCAGGRACTGGGAGAATGAAGAAGCACCTGCTGTAGGAGATCAGTTTCAGGACCCTCTAAGGAAAAAAAAAGGTGCATAAATTCATGGAACCTCATGAGATGTACCTATAGGTCCTAAGGGAACTAGTGGAAAAAGTGTCTAAGCTACTATTCATCATATTTGAGAAGTTGTGGCAGTCGAGTGAAGTTCCCACCTTGTGGAAAAGGAAATCACAACCCAAATTTTTAGAAAGTACAAACTACAGGCCTGTAAGTCTCATCTCTGTTCCTGGCAAGAYAATGGAGATCTTCCTGTAAATTATGCTCGGACGCATGTAAAATAACCAACTGTATCCTGGGCTGCTCAAAAGAAGGTCAAGGGAGGTGTTTCTCCCCCTCTCTCATGAGATCCATCTTGGAATACAGAATTGAGGTCTGATGGTCCCAACAAAGGAAGGATGTGGATCTTTTGGAGTGCATGCAGAGGAGGGCCACAAAGATGATCAAAGGGCTGAAGCTGCTCTCTTACGAGGACAAGCTGAGAGAGTTGGGGTTTTTCAACCTGGAGAAGAGGAGGCTTCAAGGAGACCTTACGGCAGCTTTCAGTTTCCTGAAGGGAACCTGCAACAAATCTGGWGATGGACAATTTACAAGAGCATCTGGTCATATGAGAAGGGGAAATGGCTTTAAACTGAAGGATGGTCAGTTTAGATTAGATATTAGGAAGAAATTCTTCACTGTGAGGGTGATGATTCTTCTCATTCAGTGAGGCACTGGAATGGAGTTCACCAGAGAAGCTGTGGATTCCCTCCCATGGCATCCACAAGGCCAGGTTGGATGATCTCTGAGCAACCTGGTGTAGTGAAAGGTGTCCCTGTCCATGGCAGAGGTGTTGGGAATATCTTTAAAGTCCCTTCCAATTCAAGCCATTCYGTGATTCTATTAACTTTGATTTGCCCTATGCATAGAGAAGGARGTAATCCACAGGAARTTGAACTGTTTTTGCWAMYAGAATTTCTGCCCCAGATAATATTKCTTTTCTGCTTGTAACTCATGGAGAAGCAAGTTCTTTCAAATAATAATCTTGTGTTCCAGCAGCTATAAAGGGAGAAAGCTGCCACACATGTGCAACGAATTGTTTCATTTTCAATTAGATCTGATCAAAAGCTCTGAGATATACTTTTCTTAGTTCACTAGAATAAAGTTTCCATCTGCTTAATAAGAATTTGGAGAAATTGACAGGCACAGAAGTCACTATCTACTAAGTGTGTCATCATCATCCCAGTTATTTAATGTACAATAGATTCATTTTAATTCTACCAGAGTTGCAATCAGCATTTATTTGTGTTCAGTTTTACAGAAATCTGGGTCTGAATGCAGAGTTTTAAGTTAAAGAAGAGTTTCCAGGGGAATGATATTTTGGCTTAATCATGTTTTCTTTAAAAGTCTGATAACAAATGCTAAATCATATTTGATAATTATTTATGGCCAACTCCAATCTAAGTTGACATCTGAAGTGTTTGGCTTCTTTTGTTTTGTTTCTCTCCTCCATCCTTTTGAGTTACAATCTTAAATTCCATTTCATAAAATGTCAACCCATTATGGTATTGTGTATAAGGTTGTAACCTGAACCTTGAAGTGGCAGTGACATTGTTAGAGGTACAATACTTAATATCTGAAATTCAGCCTGTTGTGACTGAACATCAGCAACCTGCATTAAAATGATACCATATTTTAAAACTATGCCTTATCTGGTTCATATGCTTAAATTTTAATTAAGAAATATGGGAGTAATGTATGCATGATTAACAGAGGGGTAGTTTTTACAGGACAGCTGGGAACACYTCTTTGTAGTTTCTTCTTTAAGAAAAAAAAACCCAAAATTTTGAATGATGATATTTCTCATAAAGCAATATTATGCAGCACTTCCTGCAGATTTTGCCATGGGCAGAAAAGTTGTTCTCAATACATTTTCTGAACTATGTGGACAAAGATTTACAGGCAATGAGTTTTCAGAGGCGATGTAGTATATCTCAAGCATGTTTCAGCATAAACTGGCAACATTAAAACATTTATCGCTTATTTTTTTCTAAAAAAATTTAAAAACACTACACACCCCAGTGATCTCTCAGAGACAAATAACTTTGCAGACAGCCTTTGTTATCTTGCTTTATGTTTTTAAGTCTTGTGGTTATGTTTGAGGATGATTGACATAACAACTAATGTACAATGAGATATATATAACTTGTTACATGACAACTAGTGCTAGTTCTCAGCACTTCCAGTTTAAACACCACACTTATCTRTTGGTCTTCTTGGATTTGTGTCATAGGTCTTGACAAAACAAAATCAATTATTATATAAAAAGAGAAGTATGGACAGAATGATCAGTTAATAATTTCAATGTCTAGAATCTATGTATTCTATCAGCTGTAGTGGAGCTTTACTAGCATGAACCAATAGCAGGTTTATATACAAACATAAATAGTGTTCATTTGTGGATAATTTTTGATTATTATTATTATTTCGGATTTGCTAGGAAATAAAAGAAAAAGTGTAGGAAAAAAAAGACATTGCACTCCTAGAGAGAAGAAAATAATGAAAGATAACTATCAGGACCAMGCACTGTATCAACAKTTATCAATAAGATCTAAGCTGGAGGCTTATTTCTTGAAATTGATACACAATGAATCACTTTCTTAAAAATAGTTACTTACATGGCCTCAAATCTTGTTATAATACATGCCACATCTTGTCAGTGGCATAACAGCTAAACCCATAGAATAATGCAAAGACTTCTGAATTCACGATTTTTGGCTGTACAGTGAAGCTAAAATACCACAGGAGAAAGCTATGAAGGGAAGACAATGCAGGCTTGCAACCACAGTCCCATGAAGGATTCTAGTATTAGTCTTTCATAATTTTCCCAAGGGCTTTGCCTGCATCATGTACAAAAAAAATTCCACTAAACCCAAATAGTCTCTGTAGACTACTTCTAATTTAGTAATAAAAAAGAGATGACAGATTTCTTGCTGGAYTGCCTTTATTATGTTCCATGTAATTATGTCACAGTTTTGTTTATGTTAAATGCTTTGGGAGTTAACTTTAGTTATGGAATCATAGAATGGCTTGSTTTGGAGGGGACCTTAAAGATCATCCAGTTGCAACTGCCTTGCCATGGACAGGGATACTTTTCACTAGACCAGGTTGCTCAGAGCTCCACCGTGCCTGGCCTTGGACACTTGGGGATGGGGCATCCAYAGCTTTTCTGGGACAACAGGTTCCTGTGTCTCACCACCCTCACAGTAAATAATTCCTTCCTAATAACGAATCTAAACTTACCATCTTTCATTTAAAGACATTACCCCTTGTTCTATCACTACATGCCCTTTTAWACAGTTCCTCTCTATATTTCTTGWGGGAAATATATTTCATTCRGGAACTGAAAGGCTGCTATAATGTCTCCCAGAGCATTCTCTTTTCCAGGCTAAAATATCCCAATTYTCTCAGCTTTTCCTCATARGAAAGGTGCTCYRACACTCTRATCATCTTCATGGCCTCCCTCCAGCAGGCTCCTGCAGTCTTGTTGAGGGCTCCAGTTCTGGATACAGCACTACACCTGGGGCCTCATAACAGCAGAGGGGCAGAATCACCTCCCATGCCTTTTGGTCACACTTCTTTTGGTGCAGTTCAAGATACAACTAGCTTTCTGGGATGCAGCCACACATTGATTGCTCATGTCCATGGTAAGGTAATATTGTTTACATTATGCTTAGTAAGTTTCTATTTCATGGGTGCAACAGATCTATGCATTTTCTACAATTTACACACATTATCCCTATCCTCTGTTCCAAATACACTAATTCTTTTCCTAAAATTCTGATCAGTATAGATTTTTCTGTAATGCTTCTTTAAAGACTTTCATAATGATGCTAGTAGTTCAGAAAAGCATGTTTTTCCTCTGCAAAATCCAACTTATATATATATATATATATATAAAATGGATTTATGCTTTAATTGCAGTTACTCTCAAAAGTAGCAGTGACTCCAATACTGAAATAAGGATTTCAATGCTATGATTTTACTGAGGCTTTGAGTGCCAATTATCAATTATTGAAACATTTTTTAAAAATTTACAAGTAATCATAATTATTCTATGAACTTCAGCAGGTAATTAATTTTACTGTCATAAACCATTTGTGATAATTCGAGATATCATCTCACACTTCTAAGAGTCAAAAGCATTAGACCAACCCCCAGCTTGCTTACAATAAGTCAGACTCCAGCCATCTTCACAGAATTTGATTCCCCAAGGGAATCAGGTCTGGCTCACAGACTTGGAACTAACTTACAGTACTGCAGTTCCCTGGTGCTGTTCTGTACAAATTTTGTAAAACCTTTTCTTAGTTTTTAAACCAGTGACAATGCTAGTTACAATTTGATGGATTAAGCTTTGAGACCACATTCATTAAATGACTGCTAAACACTAATTAAAGTCTAACTAAGTTTTTTTTTCCCACAACACTAGGGATTTGTTGATTTTTTCCACCTCGCTTGCATATGAATAATGTTTAAAGCAAATAGGTTTATACCACTGGTGTTTGAAGAGTAGCTTACTGAATACTAATTGCTAATTCTAATACATAACTACAATATTTCTTAAAAACTCCAGCAGCAGAGAATATTTCTGAACATCTGGCTTCCTCTCAACTGGCAAATGATTTACTACTAAGATGCAGAGCTTACCCCAGTAGAAGAAACTACAAGTCAAATATCTTTACAAATCCTGAGTATTTAAAAGATATTTGTAACAAATTGCATTCAGAAAGAATATTTCCTTTAACTAGCATAACTGAAAATTACAGATGTTCAATTCTGCCTTTTCTGAATGTATATGAATGAAAACCTTAGTAGGAAAGTAAAAATTGTATTTTACTTTATATATTTTTTCTATAAATATTTGCCAATAAAAGTAGCATGATGATAAAATATAGTTTAAAGGTGAAAAAAATAATGGAAATTTCCCCCCTTCATAACCTACACAGGTATAAGCAGAGAAATATTTTTTTTTTTGTAGTGGCATAAAATATCCCAAACCAAATTAAATTCTCCTTGTTTCAGATGCATATAATCAGGACAAAGGAAAGTCTCTGGCCAGAAACAGATTTTTATTGCAAATATGTAAGAGAGCTTTTCATAGACCCCAGAATGAGGAAGACATTGTATTCTGACAAATTACATAGGTGACTTTATACATTTTTAACCCTGTATAGAGGCATACTGCAGGCAATAGTTTCAGTTGAACATACCAGGTCAGAAGTATTTCACTGTCTTGGTACTAATGAGGACATAGATTAAATAATTTGTCTTAGTTCTCAGTAACAAATCAATGAATGAGCACAGATCTCCTGAACATCATTTAAATAATTTTTCTCTAAATATGTAACTTTTGCCTAACTGTATATTGTAGATGTAAGTTCTGAAATCAAATTCCTTTTGGTGCAAATCAAACAGATATTTAATTATTTTTTTCAGCCTCTCCAAGCATCTTGGACAGTGTCGACACAAAAATGAAAGACTTTCTCTCTTACAGACAAGTTTCATGATCATGAAATACAAAACTTTCAAGAACTATGTTTTGCATGTAATATTTTACACCTTTGCAATGGATTCCTTGTGCAGTATAGGAAGATGCTCAGCTGAGATTGATTCTTACTCCTCTCATATGATAATGACTCATCAGTACTTGATGGATTATAGGGGACTTAAATGATTTCATGTAGGATTCCTGTGGGATGATCCTTTATTTCCAGGTTTTTCTTGAGTCAGTTCAATGGCTTCCTAAGTTCCATCTAAACCTGTAGAACTTTCTCTTGTGCCTAGGAAGAATGTTAGCCAAGCCTGGCCATCTGCTGCCCTCAGAAGACTGTGCCTGCAGAAGACTGTGCTCGTATGGAAATTCTCAGATCTTCTGAGGCTTTCATCTTTTTACCAGATCTCTGGCCCAGTGCCTTTGCTGAACTTGAGACATCTGACTCCTTTCCTTTAAGTGCCAGACCTCAGGACTCCTATAAATTTCTCTGCCTGGAATAGATAAATTTCAAAGCAGGGAATGATGTATTTTCCTCTCTTTTCAGGCATACCACATGACCCACCATTTTCTTAACAGGAATGACCATTTATGATATACACAGCTGAGGAAAAATATCTAAATATATTTTGTTTACTAAGTGGATGACTGATTATTTAGAAGTGAAAGAACTGGGTTAATTTACCTCCGAAGGACAACATGTAAAGTGTTGTCATTTCAAAGTTAAATTGATATCTGCACAGTTCAAAAGGTGGCAGACTGTGAAGCAATACTACACATGCTTCTTTTGCTAGCAGATAAGAAATGCATTTTCTGTTTTCAGGTTTGAATGAACTACATGGTAGAGTCAGTGTGGACAACATCAATTTCATATTTGTTCATTTTTGATTTTGGTGAAGATATTTCTGTATCATTACAAAAAGCAGTTAGTTGAACCAAAATTTTGTGGGTTTTTTGTTTGGTGGGTTTTTTTTATTTTAGTGTTTTTTTATGGTTGTTCCTGTGTAGATGTTTCCAAGAAAGATGTTCCAGACACAGATGTTCTCTGTGTTATCTCATAGTCACACAACTTTTGAGGGAACCAAACCCCTTGTAGAAGATGAGTGGGCCCTTGGACTTCCCCAGAATTATTCTGACCTGTATGGGTTACTGAAGGGCTCTGCAGATCTTAGGATAAGTTTTCAGAGGGCAAAAATGCATTTCCTATGGGATTTTTGTGGAAAAAAATATTGTATTATGTTACTGTAGAGACAGAAACCTCAAGAATCTCTGCCTAGTACCATCTAAGATGTGCAATCTACTTCTAAATACACTAATTTGGGTGTAAGAACCAAGACAGTTAAAATGGTTCCCACAGTATATTTGTTCTTTCAAGAAACAAGAGAAGAAGGTACTTCCTGAGTATGAGAGGAAGGTTGCCTGCCTCTGTGGCCATTAACTCATCATGAGACTAGACTCTGTTGTGAACATAGATTAACCCCTTAAATAWAWTTTTTGTCTCTAATCTTTTCCTACTACAGTTGTACAATCTGATTTTTAGGTTATGAGGAATATAGTTAATTGGTAACCTTGCCCCTTTCTTTCCCTTGAAAAGAAAACTTATCTTGTTTGACAGATGTTGTCCTGGAGCTGGTGAGTCTATGAGTTTTCCCTTAGTTTCACAGTCTTCCATTTGATATGAGATTAATAAAACCATCTTATGTATAAATCAATTAATTTTAATTTTAGTTTACTCCAAATCAGCTCAATTTAATCAAGCCTCCTGTATTCCATGGCCTTCATTTTCATTAACCTTCATGGTTTACCCAAAAAAGCATAAATAAAATAATATCAATATTGAATTTTATTGTCTGGTTAAGTAATGTTGGTAATCATGTCTAATTATGACCCTATTATCATTATAAGTATTTCTTCCCATATTTTCTTCTGAGTCTATAGAGATTTGAAAAATTACATAGTTCTCAGTCTTATTCAGGGTCAACACATGGTTTTGATGTGGTTTCCTTTTAAATTCATGCCCCAATTAACTTAAAGACATTACTTTGCTGCTTTGGGTTTATTTCCCTTCTGAAAATCAATATTTATTTCCAAATTTATGTTTCAATTATCGTTTTATTATTTGATCTGGTGACTGATTGGTGATTTGTTATTTGCTGATACACTGCATCAGTAACTCTATCTGTTTTATTTACCCAAGATCCTGGTTTTAACATTTAGAAATTTCATTTCCTTTTTTTTTAATCACTGCATCTTATTTCCTGGAGGGTTTGAAGCACCATATTATTACCAATTCTATCACCTGCCTGAGTACAAGATACACTGAAATGACACATTTGTTCACCTTCATTACCTTTGAGGCACATTTTTAGAGAATGGTCCTGCTTAATGTGGATTCAGACCGTTCTTTGACTGTCTTCCACAGCACCAAATTTTACCTTTAATCGCTTCTGTTGGCAATCTGATAGTGAAGTTTGCTGTTACATGCAGGAATCTAGGTGGATTATCTTAATTTCTTTTTGTTTTGTTTTGTTTTTTTTCCCCATTTTCTCTTTCAGCTTGGATTTCCTAATGTCATCAGGTATGTCTTCAAATACTTGTTGTGATACAGGCCTCAAAGTATTTTCAATTACTCACATTATATAATAATATAGTTGCTAGCAAATTTGGAAGAGCACGGAGATCTTCAGCAACTTTTCAGAAGGTCGCAGGCTTGGGTAGTCATGTAGATTCTGGAAGTACACTGTTTAGTAATTTAGTAGAATTTAGCTGCAGGCTTGTAGAAGACATTCTGACTAGAGTATAAATTTATTTTTCCCTAAAGACATACCACTATAAGTAATAGAATTACTTTATAACATTTTGCAGTGTTTCTTTTTTGTTTTGTTTTGTTTTCATTTGGTTTTTGTTTTGTTGAATCAGTCCAAGTAGAACGACAATTTCTGCAAGCTGTTAAACAGAGCTATGCTCTGGCAAACATACTTCTGTAATCCTGTTGTCAACTCATGTTTCTTTTATTTAGGGCTGAATAAGACTTGAGCAGTTTACTTCTAGAATGGTTGATGTTTCTCAGATTTTCAAAACAAATAGACTTAWAGGTCTATGATGCAKTCCTGATTATTTGACAGGCCTGGGRACTGTAGATACTGTGAATTTTCATAAAACATTTAGATTGAAACCTAATGTCCAGTTACCTTCCATACTTTCTGCTAATGAAAAGTTTTCCATTTGCAGTGTCCCAAATTCTTGAAAATTACATGCTTATATCTCGTAAGAATTCTAGCTTAATAAATAACCTGCCTATTTTTTTCTCGGAAAAAAATCATCATTCCACAGGTTTATATAATATTTATTTACATTAACATTCTTTAGTTACATAATCATCACATATATAAGTTTCTTAAATAAGAACTAGAAAAAAAAAGGAAATATAGGTTGGATACCGGGAAAAAATGTTTTTTACAGAAAGGGTGATAAAGCACTAGAATGGTCTGCCTGGGAGGTGGTGGAGTCACCATCCCGGGATGTGTTTAAAAAAAGACTGGATGTGGCACTYSGTGCCATGGTTTAGTTGAGGTGTTASGGCATGGGCTGGACTCAGTGRTYTTGAAGGTCTCTTCCAACCTAGTGTGAAAAGAAATTGCCACATCATATGGGGGTTGCAAAGTTCTTTGGGGTTTTTGGTGCCATTTGGTTGTTAACTAAATTTTTCTAATTTGTTATCATGAAATCTTGGTTTAATTGTATTGGGTACCCTGAATTCCTGTGAAATCCCTACTAATAAATGGGGTCAAAAGCATCCATGCCAGACTAAACAAGGTATGCTTTACACAGTCCAGGTTTTTTCTTAGAGAAGCCATGACATTGCTGGAGAAATGCCTTGATGATCAGAAAAGCTCACCAAAATATTATTTTTCCAAACTATGCAATTACATTCCAGTTCTTTTCATCTGCTGTACTAAAATACTGCACTTTTCTATGGGGTATTCTGAAGTTATGCTTCTGTTGATCAGTCTTCTCTTCTAAGAAGTTTCTAGTTTGAACTAGATATGTGATTTCAAATTTACAACTTTAAATATAATTTAAAAGCAGCATGTTAAAGTGGACATCCCAATTTCAATTGTTGACATAGCTAATATAATATTTTTTATTTCAAATGTGTAAAATCTTTTTTTTTCCCTTGGTATAAAGTAACAATATTTGTCTTTTAATCTTGAATAATGGTCAAAGCAGATGTTAAAATACCTGAATATTTAGGTAATTTATTTGTAATTTCCTGAAGTTTCTTACACAATAATTTGGGAACCTTTTTCTTCAAACAAATGTTACCCAAACAAAATGAATGACTAGGTCAAACTTGATTTCAATTATATCAATGAAGGTTCTGGGTATTTCCCATTATGTAATGGGAAACATCTGTTCTGAAACATCTACAGCCTAGATATAATGAGTAGATGTGTGAATTGTCACAATCAGGTAGCCAGGACATCCACCAAGCCACAGCTGAAATGCAAARAGCAGATTYATTTCATTACCTTACCAACAACACTGGGCATCACAGACAYATGGGGTCACAGGCTCCATTAGGCTCAGTTCATCCTAAAGCCTGGGGCAGGGAAGTCCACTGCCTGCCTCAATATAACAAAAGGCATCTGCAGTTAAACACAAGGCTGTGCTTTTGTGATTTCTTTCTTCCAGCAGAAGGTTTACACGTCTGTGAGAGTGTATTGTCTCTACACAGGGATTCTGCCTCTCAATATAGGCAGAGGATGAAAAACATTGGTCATAATGAATGGAACCTTCCCCCACCAATATTATTATCATTGCCAGCTACAAGGCCACTACAAGTACCACTCCCTCCTCTTCACCAAATCTTTGATTTTAACCCTTTTCTCCCAACAGCAGAGAAACAGAGAAAACTGTAGGTTACCTTGGAAAGCAATGCTGAACTGTGGAGGCACCATAGAGGGGCAGATGTAATGAAGAAGACTAACTGACCTAGAAGGTAAGAACCATCCCTTGTAGCTGGGTGACAGTCTGTAGATGCAGGCTTTGTTTTTTGAATAAGAGAACATAGCTGAAACTCAAAGGGAAAGCTGCACCCATATTTTTCTGCCTTCCCTTTTCCTCAGAAATACAAATCAGAGCTCTTCATGGAAGGGTTTAAGGGCAAATTAACCTACGCATTACAAATGCTTCCTAATAGCACACAACCTTCTAAACCTTGAGCTTTACTTAAGCTCTTTTGTGTATCAAGTTGGAGACTTAAAGCGACAACAATGACAAAAAATGAGCAGGGATGATGGACTAAGCCTGAACAAAGAGAGTGCTCACTGATACCATTATAAAGTGAAACAAATCCTTTGTAGGTGTTTGTATCTACCAATGTCTAGGGACTGCAAGGCATCCATAGGTCAAAGCAGCAGTTCACTGCTTTTCAAAGCACTTTACATTGAAAACTGTTTTATCTGCACTAGAAAGGAAAACTGAAGAGAACTGTCAGGGGTAGTGTTTCCACAGAGAGTACATGTCAACTATAAAATGCACCAATGGTTTAAAATGAAAGCCTATATTGTTCTATATCAATAAATTGATGTGTTTATCAGGGACTCCATTCATCATAGATGGGGCAAAAATGATAAAGTGTCTGTCAAACTGTAAAAACTCAGGGCTAGAACAAAAACAAACACAACAGGTAACAGCAGAAGAGGTGTGAAAAATAGAAACTAAGAAAAGGAGCATTAAAGTGACTCAGACAATAGAAATAAAGGCCCAGTTACTAAGACTGCTGGAAAGTAAAAAAAGAAAGTTAGTGTATACCAATTAATGATTAAATAGTGAAATTAGAACACTGTAAGAGAACAATAAGAGAAATTCCTCTGACCACTGGTAACCGTACTTTGTTTTGATAATATTATGTAACAGAGAGTAAGAAGTGCAAAGGGTATAAAGTTGATGCAGCCTGAGGAAGATGATATATTCCTGTCCTCCAAAATATTGATCAAACTCATAAATTCAACTGCTTTACATCCACTGTAAATCTGCTAGTTTTCATAAGTTTTAGGGAAGTTTTCTTTAATTTTAAGAGATCAAATTATATATATATATATATATATGAAAAATAATTACTTCATTATAATTTAGTCAGAGAGAAAAACTAAAAGTTAATAAAAAATATTTCCAAAATAAATGTTTTGACTAAAAAGAGAAATAATTCTCTTCTGTATAGAAAGAAAGAGGAGGCTTAAAATATGGAACAATGCAATACATAGAACACATACTAAGAATCTGAAATATCCAGGTCAAATCATGAATTTTGAAACAAGAAACAGAACTTTCCTGCATGCACACAATTTAACCATCAGAACAATGACTGTGAAGGAAAAAAAGGCCTCACTTGTTCTCTGTTTCAGTAGAAAACAAGCTGCAGGGTTCCAAATGAATGAAGTACAACCTATGTCATGCTTGAAAACATACTTTGACAAAAAAGGAGTAATTAGCTGAAACAGTCCATATATCAAAGAATGAAAATATGCATTTCACTTTAACAGTGCTTTATATGTTTAAAAAAAAAGCAAGAATGTTAGATTCATGCTCACTTCTAAAAGTAATAAAACAATCTGTCATGTGTTCTCGCTTTTATTCAGGCAAAATGAAAAGCTAAAAATTGTAAGCAATTCATTCATGCCTCTGGGGAAATAAAAGAAACTAATGTAAATAGGGGTTTTAAATGAGTTTATGTCCTGCCTGACCTTTGCAAAAAAACCTCTTACTTAATAATACCAACAGAGATGATTATCAAATAAATTAGATTTGTCCAAACACAGTCGCGCAGTTTTGAGTTCCATGCAATTATAAATACAAGATTCAGTGTTACTAGTGACTGGTAGTAGTAATGTTTAGTCTAAACCAAATCCTCTACCTTAGGCAAACATGCAGCTTATCAAGAGAGTTTTCTTGCCTTGAACTGTTTACAGTCTAAGACCTCCCAGAAACACTTAGGTGGGGGATTAGCTGCATGTGTCTGTGTGGTCCCACTGTTCCTCAGATTTTGTATTTGGTGTCATTGTAATCAGATATACATACACTTACAAGACATGGGTTCACATAGACAAGGCAGATAAAGAGCAAGGGGAAAACATGTATTTTTCCTCCTTATATAAAGAAGTAGCTGAGAAATCACTCAAGGCATTAGGTTATGATTTGGCTGTAATCATATTTCCAGTAAATTCTTGGAAAACATAACTGGAAGCCAAATGAAATTAGTGCATGTAACAGCCTGCATCTGTTTGGTGTATTCAGGTTTCCTTTTTAATCCTGAAGCAAAAAAATAGCTCTGTTGTATTTGTTACAGAGAAAGGACCAAGCACCTGTATTCCAGGGCTCTCAGAAAATTCTGGGTATGATAATTCACATATATCCTCTAGTACATGARGAAAGAATATGAGTCACAGCTTCACCAAAATATGTCTCTGTATTTTGTGTTCTAGCATTTAGACCCTGGGAGTTCAGAAACTGGATTTAATGATGGAATTCTACAAACAGTAAAATATAGAAAGGACAATAATTATTTTCGGCAAGTTTTTGGGTTTGGGTTTGTGGGGTTTTGTAGTTTTCTAGGGTTTGTTTGTTTGTTTGTTTTTTAATCTTTACAAATATTGCACACAAAGAAGTATCAACTTAATAAACACTGGAGCTGAGAGGAATGTGAGGGATCCAGTTCAGCTTGTGGAAACCAAATGCTGAAAGCTTTGGTAAAAACCAGAAATTTTCTTCTTATATATGATTAAATATACTTTCCATTCTATCACAGACAAGAGGGAATAGGATGGATAAACAAAGTCATCTTTAGACCTGTTTTAATTCTCTGTAGTAAAAGTACAAGACGGACTGTGCTGCATTTGGAGGGAGTTTGGCCTTGGAAAAGTCGTCCTCTGAAAACATACTTTAGAGTAGGAGCTCTGCTTCTGGTGGGTTCAGGTTTCTTGGAATTGCTTTATAGAGACTATGGGTGCAATGATATTAACACAGCTTTGAAGGAAATAAAATCGAAATGAAATCTCTAAGCAGAAGTGCACCGAGATTCCACTCCAGATGCAGTGCCCTTCTATTGACTTGCTCCAGACTTTTAGAAGCACTAAACCAGTAGAAGACTGCTGCAAAAATCCCCAGGTGGAAATTAGGCCATCTGAGTCTGCACCACAGACTGCAGATGACTGCGTCACAGCTGGTGATTAATTCACTGTCAAAACCCAGCGGCAAACAGACAAAAAGCAAGAGCTTTTTGAGAAAGTGAATGGAAAGAGTATTGAAGATGAAATATTTTCTTCCATCAAATGTGTGTAAGGCATATCACCTGCTGAGGACACATTGTTGGGAACATTATTTTAGAGCATTATGTCCATAATGAACTTTTTTATCCTTTCCATCATCACAGATTTATATTTGGCCCTTTTGTCTCCATCTCATCAAGTACACACTCAGTAAGTAGATGAAAGAAAGAGAAATATTTTTGCCTTTCTTCTGGGTTGTTTGATATTTTTGGGGTGTACTCACTATAGGATCTGAGGAACTCCAGGGAAAGAAAATGTGACAAATTAAATGTTAAGGACTAAAATATGCACTTGTGACTAATTCATATCATTTGCCCATAACCAAAACTGAGTATTATCTTCACATTTTCAATTTTCCTTCCTTTTTCAGCATTGTTCTTAAGTCTTTGAAAGAATGTGAGTCACTTTTAAAATATTCTAAAACAGAAGCATGAAATCATAGCTCATAGAATGAAAGGGTTTGGAAAATGCTTCCAGAGGTCATCTATTGTGATTAAAGCTGTGCCAATATCTAGAGATTTTCTCAGCTTCCAGTGAGCTTTTTTTACCAATTTTCTTTTTTTTTTTTCAAAATACCACTACATGTGTTTCCTTCTGTCAGAGAAGTATACAAGAAGAAATATACTGGTCACATATGCAAGAAGAAATTATAACTGGATATGAATATCAGGAAAAAAGTAACAGACTGGCTTACCCAAATGGAATATAAAGCTGAGCATCACCAATATGCAAAGAATTATTGCAATTGATATCTGTGTTTCTGAGTCTTGAACAGGGTCTCTGTCCTTTCTGAGATGAAATGTGGGGGAGTGAGAAAGAAATACAATAAAGTTTAAACTAGCAATAAAATCAGCTAGATTACACCAGTAATTTTTTTGAAATTACAGGATTATTCCTTCTTTCTATTTTTGTGCTTTAAATTAAGAAATTAAGCATAATGTACTGGTGAAACAATTTTGTTTCACTTTTATTCACACCACCAACTCTTAGATTTTTAAAAATCTTTAGTGTTGTGGAATATTAAAATCAAATGCCTACTTCTTCAGATGAATTGAAGCCTTCAGCATGAGGATATGTTTGAATGCAGCAATACCATGGCTTTTTCTGACTGTCTGATATGCACATGGTAAAAGAACTGTTTCAATATTTTTAGACAATATCTGCATTTTGAATGGGAAGTAGCAAGGCATTTCAGTGCTAAAATACTGGCATCTTGTTACCCATGTATTTCAGTTCCAGCACCAAGGAGGCTATAACAGAGAAGCTATCACATTTGCTACAGAGGAGTATCAGGAAATATGTATAAGAGTATTAGGAAGGAGCTGAACAAGTAAGTTGAATAGACTATCTTCAGGCGGATCCCTTAAATGTAAATTATGAAAAATTTCAGATCCTAGTGAACTATCATGGCAGCTGGGAGATGAGAAGATACTCTGCAAGTTTTATTTGTACTACTTCTCACACTAAAATAAACAGTATTTCCTAATCCGCCATATTCCATGGGCGAGCATAATGGAAAGGTATCATAGCAGGTGCAATGCAGTATTTT
>CADDXX010001177.1:46373-82000 GCA_902810485.1 Alauda arvensis | reverse complement strand
GCTGTGTGCTTTGGCAGGTCGTTATCCTTCACCACATGCTGTCCAAGGCCACGGTGAAGGCCAGGCCCTCTGTGCTGTGGTGCTACAAGAAGGAGCTGGGCTTCAGCAGGTGAGAGATGCCTGGGGTGTCCTGCTGCTCTCTGGGGAGCCAGCGCTGCAGGCTGAGGGATTTGGGTGTGAGGGGGAGCCAGGCTTGTTCCTGGAGGAGCTGAGGGAAGTTGGCTCTTCCAGGACTGAAATTTGGCTTCTCTAATAGAGTTGTCAGTGGCAGAAAGCACCTCTGGTTTTTCTCCTGGAGCTCTAACACTGACTCCCCCTCACCTTTTTAACCTTTCCTCAGCTGTTAAACCTCAGTCATATATAGGACTGAGCTCTGACTTCCAGACTCAGCCTGAACACCCTTTCCTCAAACCCTTTCCCAAGAAAACTCCTGTATGATTTTTTTTTCCCCTTTTAGCCACAGGAAAAAGAGGATGAGGCAGCTCCAGAAGAAGATTAAGAGTGGAACTCTGAACATCAAGGATGATGATCCCTTTGAGCTGTTCATAGCAGCCACAAACATCCGCTACTGCTACTACAACGAGACCCACAAGATCCTTGGGAACACCTTTGGCATGTGTGTCCTTCAGGTGAGCAGTTACTCCCAAAAGGCCATTACAACAATCAGCTGAGATGTTGCAGGAATAGGATTTGTTGCCCCTGTCACTTCAGTTTTGGTGGCCTTGCTTGTCCCTCACGAGCTGGGTGAGGTGGCCTCATTGGTGGGAGTTGTAGCAGAACGTTGGTGCAAATTTAAGTGTGAATTAAACTTTGAGGAATGAAATTTTCAGGCTTTCTGTGCCTTTCAGCAGCTGCACTGCTGGACTCTGGGTGACTCTGAGGTTCTTTTTACTCTTTTTACAAGGATTTTGAAGCCTTGACTCCAAACCTGCTGGCCAGAACTGTGGAGACAGTGGAAGGTGGTGGGATYGTGGTGATTCTGCTGAGRACAATGAACTCCCTGAAGCAGCTCTACACAATGACCATGGTATGTCACAGCACAATGTGTCTGTTCTCTGCCAGCAGCTACACTGAGGTGATGCTGAGTGGGTATTTACTGATTCTGTTGTGGGCTGTTATCTTCCTTCCATCATCTTTCCTGCTCCTTCATCCATCTGTGATGGGATTTATTACACTCAGGCATTTCTGGAATGCTGCAGATGTGGGTGTTTCACAGCAGAATCCTCTCTGGGATGTGCTGTGGCTGGAAATGGAGAGACAAGAGTGGGAAAGAAGGGGGTCACAATCCTGTAAATGTCACTGGTGTCCCTTCTCCAGGCTGACATTTTCTGTTTGCTCTCTTTCAGGACGTTCACTCCCGGTACAGGACAGAGGCCCACCAGGATGTGGTGGGGAGGTTCAATGAGAGGTGAGTGACTCAGAGTGCAGAGCACCTGGGCTGTCTGCCCAAGGAAAGCCCCAGGAACATCTCTGCCTGTTCCTGATGGGAAATTATCCCACAGGTCTGCATTGGAACAGACTCTCTCTGGAGGCTGAGCTTACTCAGCTGTTGCTAGCTGTAAATGCTCTGTGTTTAGGAGAGAGTTCCAGTGAGACCCCAGGGAGTGGTGCTGCTGTTTTCACTGAGTTTTCTCTGCCTGCTTCAGGTTCATTCTGTCCCTGGCCTCGTGCAAGACCTGCCTGGTGATTGATGACCAGCTSAACATCCTGCCCATCTCCAGCCACRCTGCAAACATCACCCCTGTGCCCCCTCAGTCCCAGGTCAGTGAGGGAKCCCAGCCCTTTGCCCTGCTGGCCATGGGGTGTTAAAAGTTTTAAAAACAGGGAATTTTTTTATTTCACCTTGATTTATATCAAAGGATTGCAAAGAGGAAGCAGAACATTTTTCTATAATCTGTTTTTCCTATCAGTACCATTCTCTAATTACTGTGTACTGCAAAATCCCTCCCTTTTATTCCTTGCAAGCCTGGATTGGGGAACCTCTTTGTGACCATTCTGCTGAAGATGCCTGGAAATTTAAGTGTTAAATACATGTCTGCCCATCTAAATTCCCATGGGTTTGGGGGCTATACATTTCTTTCCCTCCAAATCCCTTTCTCTGCCTGGCCCAAGGTGTCAGGAGACCCCCACAAAGGTGGAATTGTGCTGGGATGTGCTTGGCTCATGCTGCTGTGTGCCTGCAGGAGGAGAGGCTGAAGCCCCAAGACTTGGAGCTGAGGGAACTGAAGGAGAGCCTGCAGGACACACAGCCTGTGGGAGTGCTGGTGGATGGCTGCAGGACCCTGGATCAGGTGGGTGCTGGCCACAGCTGAGCCTCTCTGGGCTGCCAGGTCACAGTGGGAGAGAAATTCAAGCACTGGTTTTATTTTTGGGGGGGTTTCTAATCCTCAGGCAAAAGCAGTGCTGAAGTTCATTGAAGCCATTTCTGAGAAGACCCTGAGGAGCACTGTGGCATTAACAGCAGCCAGGGGACGAGGGAAATCTGCTGCTTTGGGGCTGGCTATTGCTGGAGCAGTGGCTTTTGGGTGAGTGATCCCCTCTCCAGTCCCCCAGGCCTTACCTGCATCCCTGAGTTTAAAATAACAAACCAACAAAACCAACCTGACAGGATCTGAATGTATTTGTCATTTCCAGTCTTAAATCCCTCATTTTCAGTCTTTATCTTTTGATTGCTGCACACACTGTTGGTCAAACTTTCCTTAAAATAATCACACATAAATCAAAATGTCTATAGAAATCTGCTGTGTTTTGGTTATTAGGTAAAGTCAACCCATCCTATTCAGTACTTCTGTGGTAAAATTTGTCAGAATAATCATTCAGCTCTTGTTCTGTTTTTTTCTCTGCAGTTACTCCAATATCTTTGTCACATCTCCCAGCCCTGACAACCTTCACACTCTGTTTGAGTTCATATTTAAAGGCTTTGATGCACTGCAGTACCAGGTGAGGGGAGCAGATATTTTACAATGCTTTCAAAGCACTCCTGCCCAGGAGGTTTTAAACTTCATCTCTGCTTTTGGCTACAAATATTTGCTACCAGCTTTTTCCACCATGTTCTGCAAGAAAGGAATCATGGTGGAGTTATGTTTCTTTCTCTGGTTTTAAGCAGGATAAACCAGTTTCTTTGTGAAGCAGATTTTAACATCAATAAATAATTTCCCAGTTCTCAGGCCTTTGAAGTTTTTATAAGAATTTTTGATTAGAATGTGAAATAAGTGTCTGAGCTTATTTTGATGATGGTGATAATTTTTCTTTTTTCTTAGATCTTGGCTTTTCATATTGTTTAAAAATGTTATTTTCCAGGAACACCTGGACTATGAGATTGTTCAGTCCTTAAATCCAGAGTTCAACAAGGCAGTGGTCAGAGTGAATGTGTTCAAGGAGCACAGACAGACCATCCAGGTAATTGGCATTCTTGTTTTCCAGTTTTTGTTCCTGGCGGTTGTTTTTTGCCAGTGCTGAAGTTGTTTTGATTTTAAGCATGTTCTCTCTGTGTGATGTGTAACTGCCCTGGTGGGTGGTGCTGTAAGGCAGATCTTTAGGGAGTGACTTCCTCAAAAAACCTTCTCTCTTTCAGGGAATAACTTGTACATTGCAAAGCTCCCTCGTGGAGCAAAGGAAGGTGAAAGGAGCAATGCAGGAAGAGCTTTTAGGCATGAGATTTCCTTTATTTTCCTCCCTTTTGCAGATGAATTTGTATGGAATTGTGCTAAACAAGCTGTGTGAGCCAGTCCTTGTTAGGGCAACATAAACCCTCCCCTGGCTTTGTTTTCCCACGTCTCAGTCTGTGGCTTGGTGTTTGAGGAGAACAGGGACAACAAAGAGCCTCCCAGGCCTCCAGCTGTGTGCCTGCTGCTGTTTCCCTGGCTGCAGGCAGGCTGGCAGTGCCAGAGTCCTCTCCTTTGCAGTACATCCACCCTGCTGATGCTGTCAAGCTGGGCCAGGCCGAGCTCGTGGTGATCGACGAAGCCGCTGCCATCCCTCTGCCCCTGGTGAAGAACCTGCTGGGCCCTTACCTGGTCTTCATGGCTTCCACCATCAATGGGTAAGGGCTGGGGCACCCACTCTGTGCTCAGAGCCCTGGAGGACTGCCTGGCTCCTTGCTGCAGCCTGGCTGTGTGCTGTTCCCCAGGTACGAGGGCACGGGGCGCTCGCTGTCGCTGAAGCTCCTGCAGCAGCTCCGCCAGCAGAGTGCCCAGAGCCAGGTGACCCTGACAGCAGAGAACAAATCCACAGCCACTGCCAAGCTCACCTCAGGTACAGCACCTCAGGGCTGTGTGCCACCCTGCCTGGGGCTGCTGTCAGCCACATCCCATGGCTGTCCCACACATCCACGTGCTTTGCAGCTCTGGGAAAGGGGGAATGAGGGAGCTCTGCTGTTCTTCCCTCACAAGTTTCAGAGGGAAGGCTTTTAAGGGGTGACAAGTGACAGTTTTCTCACCTGGGAGCACGGGGGATGCTGTGGGATGCTTGTCTGGCTGTGGCCTCCAGCACTGAGTGTGCTGTGCCCCCCTCACAGCTCGCACACTGCACGAGGTGTCCCTGCACGAGTCCATCAGGTACGCGCCTGGGGACCCCGTGGAGAAGTGGCTGAACGACCTCCTGTGCTTGGACTGCCTCAACATCACCAGGATCATCTCTGGCTGCCCTCTGCCAGACACCTGTGACCTGTATCCTTGCTGGATGCCTCTCAGCCTGCTTGGTGGTTGGTTCTGTAGGTGATGGGATAAGCTCGGCACAGGATCTTTCCCCTAGGACCTCACCCCTGGAGTTGAGCTCTCACTGCACTGGTGGTGTGTGCTGCCAGGACATCACCAAACCCCAGTTTAGCTGCCCCAAACCCCAGTTTAGCTGCACCAAACCCCAGTTTAGCTGCCCCAAACCCCAGTTTAGCTGCCCCAAACCCCAGTTTAGCTGCACCAAACCCCAGTTTTGCTGCACCAAACCCCAGTTCTGCTGCACAGACAACCTCAAGGAAGGGTTGCTTGAAGGGAAGCCCTTGTTGGAGTTATGAAAGGTTTATCTTTGCAGCTTTCACACCCTTCGTATGTAAACACTGCCCAACATCATTTATGCTTGTAGATTGAGCTGTGGAGTCTAAGAGGACGAGCCAGATATTGAAAATAAACCATCAGGAGGTTCTTTCCTGGTTTCCAAGGAGGTTATTTTCCTTAATCCCTGTGTTTAGGTACTATGTAAATAGAGACACCCTCTTTTGTTACCACAAAGCATCAGAGGTTTTCCTGCAGAGGCTGATGGCCCTCTATGTGGCTTCACACTACAAGGTAGGGCTTGGTGCCTTCYTCCATCCAATTTCATTCCCAGTTTCAGTGTGGAATTTTCTGGGGACAGCAGTGCTTGTTGTGAGAGCCTGACTGAGATTTCTCAGCAGCTTCTGTTGCTTCTTGTTGTGTACAGAGCTGTATTCTCCCTTCTCTGAGATATTAGAGCACAAGATTTCCCTTAAAGGAAAACACCTGAGGGTGTGACAGCCTTGAGCAGGCCTGGGAGCTCCTCCATCCCTCAGCACTGCAGGAGTTCCACATTTCTTAACAGCTCTAAATTTGGAAAACAGAGGGATTGTTTAGAAATCAGGTGGACTTTGAAGCTCTCCTCATGGACTTAACCATTTGGGTAACACTCACAGGCACATTTGTGGCATTCTTGGGGTTGTCCTGTGCAGGGCCAGGGGCTGGACTCAATCCTGATGGGTCCYTCTGAACACTTTCTCATCTTTCTGATGTCTTCCCCCTCCAGAACTCCCCCAATGACCTCCAGATGCTCTCTGATGCCCCTGCCCATCATCTCTTTTGCCTTTTGCCGCCTGTTCCACCCACCCAGAACTCCTTACCAGAAGTCCTGGCTGTTGTTCAGGTAAGAGAGTGACCTGAGTGTCAGTTTGGATGCTGGTGTAGCTGAGTGGGAGCAAGCATTTTGTGTGTGATCCTGGTTTTGTGTCTCTCCTGGCAGGTGTGCATGGAGGGAGAGATCTCCCGCCAGTCCATCATGAACAGCCTCTCCAGGGGAAAGAAAGCCTCTGGTGATCTGATTCCCTGGACCATCTCAGAGCAGGTGGGTGCTTTGGCTGTGCACCCAGGGTGTATTTGGTGTGTTTCTTGTTTCCAGAGTGCCCAGCTGTGTGCCCTAAAGGTGCTTTCTGTCCCTTGTGCAGTTCCAGGATCCGGATTTCGGGGGCCTGTCCGGCGGGCGCGTGGTTCGCATCGCGGTTCACCCGGATTACCAGGGGGTGAGGTACCTGGCACCCAGCTCTGCTGCTGCCATGGCAAAGGCTCTCCAGGCAGAGCTCAGGAGCAGGGCAAACACTGCAGCTCCTCCAGCTTTTAGCACTTGAGGCTCAGGGCACCAAACCAAGCCCAGGCAGCACGGGAGCATCCCGAGCTGCCACGCACAATCCACATGCAGGGGTGTTTGCTGGGACATTCTGTGTCTGATCTCAAGGTTATAAGCACATGATGGTTTAAAAAAGTGTTATCTCAACTTCCTTAGATGATTAGTGCTGATAATATTGATTACATGATGTGGATTTGGTGTTTTTCTATATCTTATATGCTTTAGTATCTCTTTTGTAATTGTCTAAAAGACACATGTCATTTCAGGATTCTTCCTTTCATTTTCTAGTTGCTTAAGCATTTCATAGCTGCTATTGTTAAGAGCTTTGTTTTAAAAATGTATGAAGGGACATCACTCCAGTTCAGAGCTTTGAGCCCTGGCCAGGCTCAAGACTAAGCTAAGATTGATGTGTGAAAGTAAATCATAATTCTTACACAAATTCTATGCATATAGCTCTGTTCTATCTAGGAATGTTTAGCAAGGCTACATTATTTTGGTTATGTCTAGAACTTAACTATCTTTGCAAAAGGTAAAGCTGCAGAACTTCAAACTAGGCTTTGGGTCCTTTTCTTACAAACTATTTCAGCCTCTTATTTGCTTAAGGCACTTTAAAAAATCCTTTATTTATTTAAAACTAAACAAGTGTTTGGCATTTTCTGAGTGCCAGACCAAGAATCATTACACAGCCCTGAACTGCCAGGGCTGATGCTGATTTCAGACACCCTGGTTCTGTACTGTCCTTCTCCCTAGAGCTGCCAAAAAAAAGTATTTTTGCAGTGCCTGAGTGATGCCTGTGGATGGGTTTTAGGGGAGAACGTTTTTGCCCTGTATTAAAAACCAGAGATTTTGCTTACAGTGTGTTGTTGGCTCTTCACAGATGGGCTATGGCAGCAGAGCTCTGACTTTGCTGCAGATGTACTATGAAGGCAAATTCCCATGTTTGGAAGAAGAAACAGTCCAAAAGCCAAAAGAAATCACAACTGTCAGCAGTGAGGTATGGTAATGTTTTTTATTTTCTGCCATGCTAAGCTGTGGAATTTCCCCCTGCAAGTCTCCACTCTGTAGGGAGGACATCCTCAGATTTGATTTTCATTTGCAGCTTTCTGTRGGGGTTGCTGCTAACCCACTCCCACTTTCTTTTCCAGACTGTTGGTTTGTTAGAAGAGGTTGTGACACCTCGGAAGGATTTGCCTCCTTTGCTGCTCAAACTGAGTGAGAGACAAGCTGAGCACCTGGACTATCTGGGRGTGTCTTATGGCCTGACACCCAGACTGCTCAAGTAGGACATGATTCCATTTCCCAGTTACATCTTGTCCTTCTTAAACAGATCCTGAGCTTTACTTGCCCAGTTTTTGCARGGTGTAGAAGTAAGAACAGGCTGTGATGGGTAGGGAGTGGTTAAATTCTAATTCCTGTSACCTGTAGTCAGGTGGGTGCTGTTCCTGCTTTCTGTCAGTGCTCATTTGCCCTGGTTGTTGGAGTGTCTTARAGACTTGTGCTTGCTTCTCACCAGCTGTCCTTGTRCAGCAGATAAATTGCATTTAACCACAATTTATCACTGTGTGCTCATCAGCTCCATCACCCTCTGTGTGTTCCCTCTTTYCCCAGGTTTTGGAAGCGTGCTGGGTTCGTGCCAGTTTATCTGAGGCAGACCCCTGTAAGTACCACACTGCTCCTGAGTGAAAATCCAGCCCTGCTGGAGTCCCTGGGCATGTATTCCAGTGGTTTGTGTGAGAAGGGGTTTGGGCCAGGAAGGTTTGCTGAGCCTGCTTTTAAGGGCTTGGTTTTTGTTCATTTGTGTTCTCTGGGCCTATAGTTAAGAAGCAGAGATTTAGGGTTGTGAATGTGGGCCTCCAAATAGTTTGCACATAAAAATTTGGAGCTGTTGAGGGCTTTTAATGTGGTTATTGGTAAAACAGCTGAGATTTACCAAATTCTACAAGTTCATAGGTTTTCTATCAGGTGGAGGTGGTCACTAGTAGTTGATGCATTTATTGTTGTTGATTTAGAAGGTATTTCCCTTCTGCTGAGCACAGAATGCAAAAGGTTCATGGGGGTGATGGGAGATCCATCAGAGAGTCACAGAATTGTGTCTTGTTTATCAGAATGACCTGACAGGGGAGCATTCCTGCATCATGCTGAAGATGCTCAATGAAGAGGACTCTGAGCAGGAGCCTTGGCTCACTGCCTTCTGGAAAGGTAACTCATCCTGCTGACTCTGCTGAATCTGGGCTGTTTATGATTCTAGAGGTCCACTGGGGTCACTTATTTTGTCCTCTTGCCCTGCAGATTTTAGGAGGCGCTTCCTTTCCCTGCTCTCCTACCAGTTCAGCACCTTCTCTCCCTCCTTGGCACTGAACATTCTGCAGAACAGGAACATCAAACAGCAGCCCCAAGCACGTGAGTACCCTGACTGGGACAGCTGTGAGTGCATGACAGAGCATTGCCTGGAGCCTGGCTCCTGCAGTTTGCTGTTTCCTCGAGGTGTTCAACAGAGGAGAATCCTCTGGGGSAGAACTTGGTGCCTGTGTCTTGTGGGGTTTTACTGTCTGTGTTGGTTAGAGGGCTTTTCTGCAAGGAAACAAACCTCTTGTACAGCAAAACCAATGTGAATTATTCAAGGCAAAGGGAAAATAGATGGGCAAAGGGAAAATAGATGCTAAGCACTGAGCTGCTGGGTGGCTCTGAAGAGCATCCCTGACCTTGCTGTGTTTTTTCCTGGTGCCCACCAGCCATCAGCCGAGCCGAGCTGGAGGCAGCCTTCATCCCCTACGACCTGAAGAGGCTGGAGATGTACTCCCGCAACATGGTGGACTACCACCTCATCATGGACATGGTGCCCACCATTGCCAGGATGTTCTTCCTCAGCCAGATGGGGGACATGTCCCTCTCTGCAGCCCAGGCAGTGAGTATGGAGGGGTGGAGGGAGGCTCCGGGGCAAACAGGGCCTGCAGTGGGGCAGTGTGTGTTTGCTCTGTGCCTCAAATGCCTGTCCTGCCCTCAGGCCCTGTTCCTGGGGATTGGCCTGCAGCACAAATCTCTGGAGCAGCTGGAGAAGGAGCTGGAGCTGCCCAGCAGTCAGTTGATGGGACTCTTCAACAGGATCATCCGCAAAGTGGTGCAGGTGGGGGCAGCAGGATGAGCCTCACTCATGGGGCACCATAACTCCAGGGGTAATTCCTAATTCCAGTTCCAGAAAATCTGGTGCTGAGAGAGAGCTGGATCAGAGCTGGGCATCCTTAACACATCCCCAGTTCCTGACCATAAACATCTTGGCAAGGTGGGGAAAATCCCAGTTGGAAGATGTGTGGCAACAATTTAAATGCTCATTGACTGCTCAGGGGGTTTGGAACTGGATGATCTCTAAGGTCCTTTCCAATCTAAACCAATTCATGATTTCCCTGGTAAGAGTGCTTATCTTATGGTTTTCCATGTCCAAATGCCCTGACCAGAATGCTGAGCAGACAAGCCATGCTGCCTGAGACATTGTTCAGAGCATCTCAGCTTTCCTTGGAAAAAAATAACATTCCAGTGTTATCTAGAGGAAGACTTGAAATCCAGTGAAATAACTGGAAAGTTTTAGATCTGGTTCCTGGTTTCCTTTCTCTCTAAGGTTCAGGATAGCCAAGCTCCTGAAGTCTGGCATTAGGAGTTCATTGTAGAGGTGATAACTGGTGTTTTAAAAACCAAGTCTTACATGTGCTGGGTTMTTTCATTTTCAGCTGTTCAACACAGTCCAGGAGAAAGCTGTGGAGGAGCAGATGGCAGCAACAAAGGATGTTGTGATGGAGCCAACGCTGAAATCTTTAAATGATGATTTGGTAATTACAAGCTTTATTCCTGGTTTATATGTAAACACTTCAGGGAGCTCCCTTGAGGGCAGAAACATTCAATTTTCTTAGATGGAAAGGGTTCCACACCTCACCTGGCACTGTAAGGGAGTTAAAACTTGACAGGTTTGCATTATGTGCACCTGGAGTTGTGCTTTAAGCTTCAATATGGGGTTTTCACAGAAAATTCCAAGTTTGCATGTACAAATAATGTGCAAATGCAATTAGATAAAAGACAGAAGCTATTCARGACCAGCTGCTACTTGTTTTAGGGGATGTGTTTGTTGGAAAAGGCATTTCCCTCCCATTACAAAGTCACTGTTGCCCTCAGGACCTAATGCACCTTGTGCTGTGCTCTTGCAGGAGGAGGCTGCAAAGGAATTCCAAGAAAAGCACAAGCAAGAAGTGTTGAGACTGAAGGAAATGGACCTTACACAGTAAGAATTCATCTGCCAGGCTTTTCCCTGGGTGCARTGCTGGCTCTTGCTGGGATTTGGTAGTAAACCATCAGTAAATGGGTTAGTGTGTATTGTCAGCAATGGGTAAAACATAAAAAACCACAACACAAAAAGAGCAACCAACCAGAGCTTTTACTAAAATCAGCAGATTTCTGTCTTTTCTGTTATTTTGGACCCTGTTCCTTTTTTTTYCTCTCAGCCAGAAATAGATTTTTGTTCTCCTCCATGAGGAGACAGAGACAAAAATCTATTTTGAATACTTTTCAGTGCAGGTTATAGAAAACTTGTGAGGCTTTCTCCAGCATTGTGGACAAAGCCTTATCTATTCCAAATCTCCAAGAACTTGAGATGGAGAGCAATTACTCCATTTTGCTACACAACTGCTTTGCTTCTTGAAATCTGTGTGTAATTTCTAGGGTGCTTGAACACCCAGACAAGGGCCCCACAGGACAGGAGCATATTTGAATAGCAGTTATTGTCTTTATTTCTCTTTTCAAAAGCAAGCTGCAGCTCCTCACTTCTTCCCATGCCATGTCCCAACCTGACTTTGTGTGTGTTTCCCAAATCCAGTTTGGCTGGGTGCTGGCACAGTGGYTTTGTTTGCAGAGCAGTGTGTGCCTGACAGTAGAAACACCTTATTTTATGGTTTTTTTCTTTGTGCTAACAATCTGACTTGACTTTGCCTTTGCCTTTGCCACCCAGGTACATAATCCGTGGGGATGATGAGGAGTGGAAYGAGGTGCTGAGCAAGGCAGGGCAGAACACTTCTGTTGTCAGCCTGAAAAGGTAAAGGGGGCTGGAATATTCCAGAGATCTCTCTGGTCTTTCCCTGCTGGCTTTGTTAAAGTGTTTTCCTAAAGAGTGAAGCCTAAGGGTGAAGTGAACTCAGTGTCCTGGAGTTCAGTTTTCCTGGGGGAGCTGGGGTGTGAGCAGCTGTGAGCTCCACTGCCCRTGTTCCTGTGTGGCTCTAAGGATTTGTCCTCTCCTCATTAATTGTGTAATTCTGACTTCATTGCTGATCATCTGATCCTGCTCCCACACACAGAAATATTCCACCCTTGGGTCACTCATTCCACCTGAGTGCCCCATTTGCTTTGGGATCTAACACTGGATAGGAGCCCCTGGAAGTGCAAATTCAGGGAGGAAGAATTCTATCAAATGTGAGCTTGAGCCTGGAAATCATCTGTGTTCCTGCAATTCCTTAATTTTCATCCATCTTCTTTCCCATATTTTCCTTGGGAATTTATAGCTAAGACTTCCTTGCTCACTTATTTCCCCTTCCTGGGGTGCCTGACAGCTCAAATAATGATGTGATCTCTATTCCATCCTTTCATGGTTTTTTCCAAGCTCTAAGTTTCCAAAAGCCTTCCAGGAAGAGAGAGAGTCTTATCAGTTGATTATAAAGATGAGAGCTTGGAATTCTGTCTTTGCTTGAGTCAGAATCCAGTGCAGGGACAAAAGGGAATGTTTAAAACTATCAGTGGTAGTTTCTCTTCTAGGTACTCTAAATTCCAGATGCCCCATTTAGGGCAGGTAAGGTTTTGAAAAGCAGAGCGCTAAAAATCAAGATTTTCTGAGTTAGAGAATCTCATGACCTTATAAAATCTAAGTCAGGGCTCTTGTTTGTGCTTTTTGTAGCACCAAGTTTAAATTTTCTCCTTCACTCCTATTTTGCAACAAAAATTTCCCTGCTGGMTGGCAATCCAGTGTATTTTTAACAGATTTTAACAGGTTTTGTTCCTGTTTTCCAGTGAGAAGAAAAGAAAACTAGAAACAGCACGAGGACCCAAGCAACAGAAGAAATTTAAGAAGACTAAAGATCTAAAGCAGAAGAGGAAGAAATGACCTGAAAACCAGTCAATGAACTTGGATGAACAAGTGCTGGGTCTGTACTTCAAAAGTCCTATTCTCCTCCAAACCAAGAGACTCTTGGAGGGAAGAAAAATGCTCAGAGGCATCTTTCAAGTGTTTGTAYTGTGGGAAGAGCAGTGTTCAAGTGTTTGTGTGAAGATTTTTCTATGAAGTGTGACTGCAGAGTGTGAGTGAGGTACTGGGATGCACTGGGATGTGATGAAGGTGCTTGAGCAGCTGCAGCATTCCCATTCCAGACYAGTCTGTAAACTTCCTGCATGGCTCTATGGTTTATTAAACAAGAGTTTGGATAACAAAGGACAGAAATGTGACTGCCTGAGCACTGCAGCACACCTTGATCTCTGCAGCTGCTGGTTCTGGTGGYCCTTTGGAGCTTGAGGGGGTTTTTATGTGCTTTGTATTTGGGGCTGGCTGGTCACTGCACACTCACTSTGTCTCCCTGCTGTCCTGGAGCTGCCCCTTGGCTTTGGTGGAGACCTTTGTGTTCAGGTTGCCAGAAATCAGCCCCAGTTGAGCAGCCAAGCACTGAATTCCTAGCAGCTGGGCAATAACTGTGCCAGTCTGGAGCTGGGACTTGCTGGGACTCTGTCTGCTGCCAGGGGCTTCAAACCCAGGGCAAACCTTTGCCACAGAGTGTCCCAGTCCCAATCCTGAGTGCCCTGCTGCACACTGCCTTGGTATTCTGGCTTTTTGCTGTGGGGGTTTGGAACAGAGACCTCCCTGCAGCTCTTCTATTTACCTGCAGACCTCACAGCTCCTTTTCCTGGCAAATCCTAAGGAAACARCTCCTTACTAGGTAAAGACAGCATTTCTTCTCTAGGAGGCTGATTTTAATTAAGCACAGGTTTTGCACAACAAAGCTTTGGGAGCCTCTGTGGTGTCTGTGATGTGCCACCACGCTTGGTGGCAGTGGCACATCCCTGAGCAGGGACAGCTGCAGCCCTCGGGGGCTGGGATCAGCCAGCAGCACTGCCAGGGCTGTGCTGGCCACTGGCTGCCCCTCAGCTGGCTCCAGAGGTCGTGGAAAAGGAGCAGACGTGGAAGGCAAGGAGTGTGAGGCTCTGGAGAGCTGCACAGAAGAAGAGGTGAGTGTGAATTCTCCCTGGTTTTGCTGTTACTGTTCAAAACAGAGATGGTCTGTCCTCTTGTGTGTTCCTTGGAGCCTGCTGGAGTGCTCCAAGATTTGGGAGGAGCCAAGTATCCTGGAGCTGTGWGGCTTTTCCTGTCAGAAATCCAGGATGGGGATGTTTTCCCTAACTGTCCCAAGTGGAAATAAGAAAATAAGGCTTGRGAATTCTGTTAATTAGCATCCAGCTCTGCATGGATTGGTTCTGGCATGTTTTTAGAGCAAAAAAATGCACACTCCCTCCCATAAATTTCAGTATCACTCTGTTTCCCTGCCACATTTCTCTAAAATAGATATTTATGGAAGAAATCTACTCAAAGAGTAGAAGAAATGTTTGGCACAATGCATTGGAGCAGGTAACTCAGTTCAGATTAATTAGTGCAAAAAGAAAAAMCAGAAGGTCACATTCAAAATGATAAGTAATTTAAAAAGCTATTTAYTTTGGCTCCACAAAACAGCTGGCACTGCAAGTCATCTAGCCATTACCACYATAATACATAGCATTACAGTAGTTCATACTTATTTTTAAAATAAAATTAACTCATTTAATGCCTTATGCTTATGACTATCAACTCATTCAACATATTGTATTCGGAGAAAATCAAGTTAGCTCTAGGATTTAACAGGCTGTGTAAATAACATCAGAGGTTGGGGTTTTAAAAACTATTTCTGTATAAATGTGTCTGGGGATCTTTAAGTCTTGCTACCTTTTTTTTTCCCCTTGGTACAACTGTAAAAATGAGCAGGATGGATCATAGGTTATTGTGCTTGCTGCGTTTGATCCAAATATGCAATGCGTTTGCCATCATAATTAGAAAAAAACCCAATTTAGGAGCCCAATTGTGTAATTCCTTCTTTACTTTGCACCTGCGTGCGGCTGAGTCCCTCACACGGCCCGGGCTCCGATGTTACCAGATTGTACCAGATTCCCGATTTGTCATTAAAACACTCGCCTAACTGGAATATAATTGGCCCAGCCGTGCCTCAAAAAGCACAAATTCGCATCGAAAGAGTGAGCTAGTCGGATAATATCAACTTGGAGTTACCAATTGGTTCCCCACAAAGCCGGGGGAAACCCGCGCGTTGTAACGCGTTTATTTCGGAATGTTTTGACACCTCCGAGACGCCGTAAGGCGAGGCGCCTCCTGAGGGGAGGCGAGCTGAAAYCGCCGCTAAATCACCTCGATTTACCAGCGGGTGCACACCGACACCCAGCGAGCGCTGCCTTTCGCTGTTACAGAGGTGTTTAAAGACCTTCAAGGGGGTGCGGGCTGTGCAGGCACCGCCTTCGCGCCGCCCTCAGCCCGCCCTCAGCCCGCCCCGCCGCCGAGCACGTCCGGGTCGGCCGCTGCCGTGAGGGGAAGTGCGCGCGGCGGCCCCGGCCCGGCAGCGCTGTGGCCAAGATGTCGCGGGGCTCCATCGAGATCCCTCTSCGGGACACCGACGAGGCGAGTCGGGCTCGGGGAGGAGGCAGGGGAGGCTGAGGGGAGGGAGATCCGTGTCGGGGCGCCGCTGCCGCCCGTGGTGGTGCCCCGTGCCGCGGCGGTGTGTCCGGCCGCGTTCCCGCCGCGGTTTGGKGGGTCAGGGGTGTTCTGGTGTTCCTCGGCACAGGCAGGGCAAGAGAACCACTCTGTAAAGTTGTTTCACCGCGGGGCTAAAAACTTATTTGACTTTGCTTTGTTTAAGGTGCGCTGTCACAAGGCAAGGTGAGAAAGATTCAGAAGTATGTGGAAATTCGCAGCATTTAAGAAAGTTAGACGCTAAATCGTCCCATGGCAGATACTAAATTAATAGTGTAGTTAATTAAGGTGTTGAAATGTAATGCTTTCAGGTTGAAGAATATTCTCTGTGAGCATCTGTATCCCTGCTCTTCTATATACGCACACATACATATATGTACACATGTGTACATAAATCCATGTACACACAATTATATATGCACAAATATATATACAGAAACTAATCTCTAAATGGCTGCCATTGAGGTTTTAAGTCTCACAGAATTACTTTGTTCTGCGGAGTTTATGGGTTCGAGGGCTTTTTCTTCTGTGACAGAAATTTCTGTCTGAGGTGTCAATTTGAATTGTGATCTTGGTGCTGCTGTTCAGGCTGGGACTGCTTGGATCCCAAAGTCCTGAATTAACCACTCATTCCTGCTCTTTTTTACTTCCATGTTTATTTGCTGTATTGGTAATACCTATTTCTCATTTATAACTATTTTAGTTGATGGATGAGGGCCATTTTCTGTCAAACAGCAGGTGCTATGCAAGACAGACTCAAAACTAAAATGAGCAAAAGTTAAGCAGAAATATTTTTGCTGGCRCTCTGAAGTCTTGCATAGTCAGAACTGTAAGCTTTTATAAACTGGGTTGCTCTAATTCAGCCTACACAGGAGTCCCAGCACTGGTAATCAGGGTGCAACAACTTTCTTTCTTGCTGTAAAATTAACTTGTAACGCAGGTGACTCATTRTTAAAGGCTGAGTAAGGTGAACAACCAAGCAGTTAAATTGTGTTCCCAAATATCCCATCTGGGGAGTACCTGTTCCTTTTTCTTCATTTTAGAATATCAGAAGATTAGATCAATATGGAAGACTAGTGCTCACAAAACAATGCCTGAGTGATGAAAAGTTCTTGATGTCATTTGCAGGTTTTGTCATATTTACAGTTGTGACTATTCAGAAATTTAGCTGCTTCAATAGCCTCTTAATTTCCTCTAGGGCATAAAGATGACTTTACAAAATTTCAGGAATCTAAGTCTTAGGTATTGACTTTCTGACAGCAGATGACTTGGAAGGTTTTGTCTCTGAGCCAGATCTCTGTATTACCTGTAGGAAMAGTTTTAGAAAGTCAGCACTGTGCAGTCAAGTTGATTATTAGCTGATTCTGAGTGTGAAGTCCATAGTGAAAGAAGCTGAATTAGGATCTCTGCTTGTTCCCCCTTGCTTGTATCCCAAACATTGTTTTGTTTTTTCTCTAAGGTGAGGCCATCGCTTTTAGCTTGTACAGAATGCAATAGATTATCTCTCCTTTCTTTGTCTATGGACAAAGATAATTATTTGTGTTTTGTGCTCTGACAGRTCCAGTTTCCTCTGAGCTCAATGTTTTGAATGCTTTGTGAAAAGATGATGTGTGTTGTTTGGTCCTAGGTTATCGAGCTTGACTTTGATCAGTTGCCTGAGGGTGATGAAGTTATCAGTATCCTGAAACAGGAGCACACCCAGCTGCACATATGGATTGCCCTAGCGGTCAGTACAGACACAAACTGTGTGTTTCAATGCTGTATTCACAGAATCAGATCATCATTTCCATACTCTCATGACCTGTGATAACTGAGTTCTCAACAGGAACTTTATGGGGTCATTCAGTCATTGATTCTAGGCCAGACATTTCTGATTGATACATGCATATTCAGATTTTAAATTATTTCTTTTTCCTGAAACAGTGCCTCTTGAGGGTTGCTTTCTATGGTTTTTTTTCCCCTCAATCCATAATTTTCCTGGTTTGTGCCTTTGATTATGTGCTTCCTAAAAAAGGAGGGGGCAGTATCTATTCTATGGAAAGTATGGTTAAATGTCAACATGTCAAAGAAGTTCAGAGAGGAAGACCAGTGGATTCTTTACTTATAAATAGCTCAAAAACTTATGTTTTAAGGTGATGAGGCACTGGCATAGGTTGCCCTTAGAAGTTGWGAGTATCCCATCCCTGGAAGTGTTCAAGGKYAGGTGGGATGGGCYTTTGRRCAACCTGGCCTGGTGGAAAATGTCCCTGCCCATGGCAGGATGGTTGGAACAAGATTATCTTCAAGGTTCCTTCCATTCAATGATTCTAGGACAGAAAAACACTTGGCATTATCAGAATACCTTTCTCTGATGATACCTACATTTATTTCTGCTTCATCCCTACATTCTGGRAAAAAATAGAGTGTGTGTGCTACCTAAAGCATCAACTCAACATGTTACGTACTCACTGGGGTGGTGTTGGCTGTTCAAAACTGTGTTTTGTAGCTGGAGTACTACAAGCAAGGCAAAACAGAAGACTTTGTGAAGCTGCTGGAAGCTGCTCGCATCGATGGCAACCTGGACTACAGRGACCACGAGAAAGATCAGATGACTTGTCTGGACACCCTGGCAGCCTACTATGTACAGCAGGCTCGCAAGGAGAAGAACAAGGACAACAAGAAGGAGCTCATCACCCAGGCCACCCTGCTGTACACTATGGCTGACAAGATCATCATGTACGATCAGGTAAAACCCATATCTGATCAAAGAACCCTGTTTGTAAAGTACTGATTGTAAAGAAAACAAGTATTGGTTCACTGAAGGGAAGATAGAAATTGCTCATGCCTTAAAGTAAGCAAAACTTGGATCTGAAATGTGCATGGTACCACTGGGAATAACTCTCTGATAGAACTACTTCAGTCAGCTCTGCAGGTTGGGAAGGAAGGATTGGTATTCTCTTGCTTGATAAATGTAAGATAAATAATTCAATTGTAAAAAGCATTTTAAGGCAGTTAATCTTTCACATAGTCCAAACTTCCTATTTTACAAAGATAAATSTATTGTAAATTCTTTTCCTTGTCTAGAATCACTTGTTGGGAAGAGCCTGCTTTTGCCTGCTGGAAGGTGATAAGATGGACCAAGCTGATGCACAGTTCCACTTCGTGCTCAACCAGTCTCCAAATAATATTCCTGCCCTGCTTGGTACGAGTTTATKGATATTTGTAAAAACCTGGTCTCTGGTTGAGTTTTGGAATGAATTATGTGTGTGTGTAGAGAGAATGTGATCAAGGCACACATGGCAGAGACTAATTCAAATTTGGGAAGTACACATAGGTGGAAGAGCTAGGGAAAATGCAGTGCTAACTGGCAGCTTCTGAGACCCATGGGCACACATCCAGTCCAGCTGTTTCTGCTTCCCTGATGGTGGCAATGAAGCTGGACACTTTGTTAAGGGTRAARTTACCACTAGTGAGGGATCAACAGRCTGTAACACTYGTAATTTAAGTTCTTCACTAGCCTTAGTAAGTGTCTTTTCTCTGGACCAATAAGGAATTAAGTTTCTGCTGAAAAACATGAAAATGTAAATTTAATGTGTTTTCATGTTTGCTTTTTTCATATACTTGACATCATCAAATGTAGTAGAAGTTGTCATTGGAATTTTCTGTTAATTTTGAACTGTAAYTTYTGAAAATGGGCACAGCACAAGTTAACCAAATAATACTTGAGCTTCTGGTTTATAATCCTGGTTTTATTCCTGGTGTGTYCTAACAGGTAAGGCATGCATTTCTTTCAACAAGAAGGATTAYAGAGGAGCCCTTGCCTACTACAAGAAAGCACTGCGTACCAATCCAGGCTGCCCAGGTAAGACAGAAAGCATTTGCTGTGCTTGCAARCTAATTCAGGTCTTCCTAATTCAAATTCAAAGGGCATTTTTGTGGTCAGTATTTGTCAGAAGAACCCCAGCCCTCATGAGAGGGATTTAGGCATTCATTGACTTGAAGTATTTCTTAATATTTGGAGAAGGAAGTTGTGTTTAGGAAAATGCTGTTCTTTTTTAAGTATTACCTTTTAAAGAGGTATTAGAAAATGGGATTTTGCATGTAAGGGAAATTAAAGTTGTATGGGGAGGGAGGGAACTGTTCAGGACTCTTGCAAGATTTCTTTCTATGTAAGCTGTTGGAATAAGGTTTCAGAAATGGCAAAACAGTAATGAAACAAGACATAAAAAGCAGAATTCTACTTATAGTGCCTGATGTGAGTTTTCCTGGTGTTATATTATATTCTTTCTGCAAAAATCTGGGAAAGATTTTTAATGGCTGTAAAAATGTAACATAGGATTTAGATACATTAATTCAAGGTATTTACATTAAGATCATAAATTCTTGAAAGACTCTTGAGAGATGTGATAGACTTTGGCATAACCTGTCTGAGAAAAGGTTTATTGCAAAGTTGATCTCTGTGGTCTGCTTTACCATAAGAATGATTGCTRCAAAAGCCTTATTTTTCAACAGACATCTTTCCTTTTCAATCCTTTTTCTAACAGACACAGGTTTGAAACTGCTGTTTATAAATTTTCTATACTCTTAGATCACAAGCAGTCTGAAAGGGCAGTATGATGTGAATTTTTTGTATTAATCCATCTGTATTTGGTCATGGAAGTTGGAGGATGATRAACAGCATGTAAATCAGTTGATCATTTGAGGATAAAACAGCTAACTTGTTCATTCATCTGTATTTTCTGAACACCTGCTAGTTTGGGGTGAACTTAAACTTGCCTAAGAAATATCCAACCCTTCCATCTGGCAATTTTTAAATGCTTTTCTCTATTATTTTTAATACATTCTCATAAAAGTAAATTTTTATTTGTTTGGCACTGGAGTCTGTGGGAGATAGATCAGTGTTCTGGAGTTTATGAAGAAATAAAATCTTACTAATACATTCATGAGTATGAGCTGCTGCCTTGAAAAACAGCAAGCTGTTAGATGGCTTCACAGCCTTTGAGGAACTATGACAAATCCTGCTTTTGCTCCAGATTGTGAAAAAAACAAAAGGCCTAAAGTTGCAACTTTGGGATTGTGAGTGGTGTCGTGTTGTTCTCTAGCCGAGGTGCGCTTGGGAATGGGCCACTGCTTTGTGAAACTCAACAAGCTGGAAAAGGCTCGCTTGGCCTTCAGCAGGGCTCTGGAGCTCAATTCCAAGTGTGTCGGGGCCTTGGTTGGACTAGCTGTCCTGGAACTCAATAATAAGGAGGTGGGTGTGACTTAGCAGGAATCCATGCTCAGTTCTCTTTCTTTCCGCTGAAAAAAGCAAATTTTTTATCTTGTCAAAGATAATCCGGTTTTAAAGTGGATAAGAACTTTTWTGGTGGAATGATTTTAAGTCTGTGSTACTATTGAATGTTGTTATAGATAAGTGCTTGTGATGTGAGCAGCACATTCTGAATTCTTCCTTCTGTKGTTAAAAATCTTCAATTCTGCTGGATTTGGTTGAAGTTGGACRTGAGACTCAAGTTATTGGAGAGCTTGGACAAATGCACAGTGTGATAATAAACCACATTTACCTTTGAAAATGAAGGCAGGAATGATTCTCCTTATCCAGGTGTATGCTAGGTTTGGAAAGATTTCACCTATTTAAATTGAAATTGATTTTTTAGCTGCCTTCATGTTATGTTTTAACCTCTTAAATTTAATCTGTTCAATAAGACAGCTTTCTGCTCATCATAATTATGAAGTAAAGCACAGAAGTTAGATGATTTCTTTATAGCATTTTTGGTGGTTTKGTTCAGAAATAAGTACAGATTAAGCTGACATGCTTGTGATACAGATTTCATGGTTGTCCTAAATAAAGAGCAGTTATTTTATCAGTTGTGGATTTGAACTTTTAGGTAAGTCACATTTTTACCTGTAGGAAGCTTTCTTTAAGGTGTAAAGTTTCTTTAGAGAGGAGCAAGTTGATGCAGTGATATTCCTATGTAAATACCTCAGACTTGTACTGATTTTAAAAGAAGATGTAAAGTCGTTGTTTAGAATTTGAGCATGAAAATATCTTCATTCCACTGTTGAGTCAGTTGGGTAAAACATCCAAACCTAAACAAAGCAGGAACAGAAGGAAGGCTGTCAGGCTGTGAGTGTGGCATGTCAGAGGACATCAAGACTAAGTCTTTTGGATTTTATTTTTGCTTTTTTTTTCCCTAGAAAGTCCTGCTCTGCCCTTGCATGGTAGCTTCATTTCCCATTTTCCACCTGTGTGCTGCAGGAACAAAAGCCAGTAGCTGAATTTGCTTTTTTTTGTGAGCTCAGTATGGTGTTGTCAGAAATCCTGAGCAGCCTAGACTGAAAAACAGTTTTGAAGATGGTAATAAGGCACAGATCTTGAGGTGCTGCTGATACCTGTCAATGTTTCATTTAGGCTGATTCCATCAAGAATGGTGTTCAACTCCTCTCTAGGGCTTACACAATTGATCCCAGTAATCCAATGGTGCTGAATCACTTGGCTAATCACTTCTTTTTCAAGAAGGTAAGAGATCTGCTGAAATTTTACAGTTAAATGCTTGATAGCCTCTGAACAGCAARAATTCTGGTGTTATATTCAAACACATTTCATCAGGTGCCTAAAATCTGTTAATCTAGATGAACAAGTGTGAGGTTTTTGGCCTGAATTTTGTATAAACCTTTCTCAAGAAAAGGTACACRTACTTAAATCAAAATCAGCTTTGTGTCCTGAAGGGGTTTTGGGTTTTTGATGTTTGGGATTGGTTTTTTTTTGGTTGGTTGAGGTTTTTGTTGGTTTGTTCTTCCCCCTCCTCACTCATGCTTTAAAACTTGGAACAGAGAAAAGAACAGCAACAACTAAAACTAAATCTGTTGTTACTTTGTCAGTACTGTGATTGAAGCTTTGCTAAATTTTCCAGCCATCCACGTTTAAATCATAAAAATCACTTGACCATAAATAAAGTGAAGGCTTCCAAATTTCATTTAACTTCCTTTTCTTTTTGTCAGGACTATGGYAAAGTCCAACACTTGGCTCTGCATGCTTTCCATAACACAGAGGTGGAAGCAATGCAGGCAGAGAGCTGTTACCAGCTGGCGAGGTCTTTCCACGTGCAGGTAGGGCACCTTTGAAAAGTCCCCTTTGTGCTCACGTTTTTTAAAAAGTCTCTGTTATAAAAGTTAATGCAAAGGTTGCCTTTAAAACCACTGACTGTTGTTCATTTMATCCCTTTCAATCAGGAAGATTATGATCAAGCTTTCCAGTATTATTACCAGGCCACCCAGTTTGCCTCATCTTCGTTCGTCCTCCCGTTTTTTGGACTGGGTCAGATGTACATTTATMGAGGGGACAAGGAGAATGCTTCCCAGTGCTTTGAAAARGTCTTGAAAGCCTATCCTAACAATTATGAGACTATGAAAATCCTTGGATCTCTTTATGCAGCTTCAGAAGACCAGGAGAAACGGGATATTGCCAAGGTCAGTTTTCCTTCTGCCAGCATCACGTGTTTACATGCAAGAGTAGAACTTGGAAACCACACTTGAAATCAGATTGCTCCTTAAAGCTGAATAAAACTCAGGGTTAGGTGGSTGTAGATATGGAATATTTCACATGGGCTGTCATGAGGGATCTTCCTGTCTGTGAAGAGTCACAACTTCTGGACAGAACTGAGACTGCACTGGGCTCTGGGTAAAGCATGTCCAGGAATTTAGAGAAGCCCCAGCCTCAGGTCTCTATTTGGTGTGTGAGAAGGGCAGAATTCTTACCAGATATATATAAAATTCTCTGAAGATGGGAAGTTAGCTCATGATTTCCTGAAGACAGCAAATGAGCTGGTGATTTACAGAAAGCACTTGTCTTGGCTTATCTGGAAAGACAGTGATGCTTTCTTTTTAAATGGAAGGTATTATAAATCTAATGTTGAGTAGATAAATGCAACAAATGTTAGACATTTCTCTGGTTTTTCATGCTGGTGTAATAGCCTTTGCTTCTCTAAGACGGGAGCAGGTGTTCTGTTCTACAGAAGAATAAAATAATGAAGGAAGGAAGCTATTTCAGATTTATGACTTTGCAGATGTTTAGGATGTTTGCTTCTGCAGTATGGTATGTCTTTCTAGTGTTAAGGTTAATGCCTTCACTCTTTCTTTGATTTCCATTTTTTTAAACAGACTCTGTTGTTGAAGTGACATAATTATATCTTCTGCTGTTTTCCAGGGGCATTTAAAGAAAGTCACAGAACAATAYCCTGATGATGTRGAGGCATGGATTGAGCTAGCCCAAATTCTAGAACAGACTGAYATACAGGTATTATTAATACACACTTGGTGAATTATGTGTTTGCTTTTCACAAGAGCATGTAGAGCTCATTCTCTTCTTTCCTTCMTGCACTTTCTGTTTCTTTGCCCAGGGTGCTCTGTCAGCCTACGGAACAGCCACACGCATTCTGCAGGAGAAAGTGCAGGCTGATGTCCCTCCAGAGATCCTCAATAATGTGGGTGCCCTGCACTTCAGGCTGGGRAACCTGGGAGAAGCAAAGGTATGGAGTTACAGCTTTGAATCACACATAAGTTTTTTTTTGAGGATATTCTGGGGTGCTTCATTCCTCTTTTCTTTCAGAAATACTTCCTGGCGTCGCTGGATCGTGCGAAAGCAGAGGCTGAGCATGATGAGCATTACTACAATGCCATCTCTGTGACAACATCCTACAACCTTGCCAGGCTCTACGAGGCCATGTGTGAATTTCATGAAGCAGAAAAGCTCTACAAAAACATTCTAAGAGAACATCCTAATTATGTTGATTGTAAGAAACGTTTGGTATTTCAGTTCTACACTCGTCCTTATAATACCAAAAATCTTCTGCTTGACAGTGTCTTCTGCTCCCCTGATGTCTGTCTTCCCTTGTTTTCACAGTAATTTTGGGGCTGACCTATAATATTTGCCACAAGCTGCAGCACACATCATTCCCCAGCCTCATCTGGAGCCTTTTCCTTGCTTGTTTTCCATTGTCACCTGCAGAAAGCCTTCCCAAAGCTTATGGAGATGGCAGAGCTGTTATAGTGGAGGGAGGAGAACTATGTAACTGATGGATCCTTATTTCTTAGCAGTTTTTCAGTTGTCTTTATGTGTTTATGAAGCCAATTTAACACATTTACAATACTTTAACTATTCAAAACCTGCAGTTTTTGTGTGGCCATCATGGCTGCAAGTTTCATCTTCATGTTGTATTTTTTATTGTGAATAGAACATGAAAGGTGTCTTAGTAGTTTGCTGTCCTTAGCTGATCAAGGGAAAGATTCCTTTTGAAATTAATGTGTGGACAATATTTAATTTGTTCAAGATGACTTTAACCTGTTCCCTGATTTTTATTTTATTTTCTTTTTTTATTTTGAGGCTACTTACGCTTGGGAGCTATGGCCAGGGATAAAGGGAATTTTTATGAGGCTTCTGATTGGTTTAAAGAAGCACTTCAAATAAACCAGGTGTGTAACCCTCTAAGTGTTTAACATTAAAGCAGTCTAAATAATAAGTTAACTTAAAATTTAATTTTCCTCTTTTTGTGTTTTTATTTTGTTTGTTCATACAAACTAGGGGAAGAAGAGAGAGCTGCCAGATGTGCTCTCTGTATTTTGTTTGGGGTTCTTTTGAATATGGAATTATGTTTAAGAAGATTAACACTTTATTCTTGGAAAAGAACCCTTGCAAAGGAAAAGACTGCTTTTGTAACTTAGAGTGAATTTTTATTTAGGATCATCCAGATGCCTGGTCTCTGATTGGCAAYCTTCATTTGGCTAAACAAGAGTGGGGTCCAGGACAGAAGAAATTTGAAAGAATATTGAAGCAGCCCTCCACACAAAATGATACTTATTCCATGCTGGCTCTTGGCAATGTCTGGTTGCAGACTCTCCATCAACCCACAAGAGACAGAGAAAAGGTAATGGGCATCTCTCTGCCCTGTGTATGTTGTATGCTTTTGGCTCTTCAGAGCCTCTTGATGTCTGTTTGGCATCTCCTAGTTCATAAAACCTCTGGCTAGACCTTTTAATACCCCACTGTGGAAGTGAATGATGAATTGGGGCATTTCTTCCTGCAGGAGAAACGTCACCAGGACCGTGCATTAGCCATCTACAAGCAAGTCCTCAGGAATGACCCCAAGAATTTGTATGCTGCTAATGGCATAGGTGAATATCACACTCTAGTTCTCCTTCAGAGGTGATCATTTCCATAAGTGTCATGCTTTAATAGAGAATTGTTTTTTCAGGGTGCTGAGTAGAGTGGAGCCCAGGAAATGGCAGCTGTATTTTTGAAGGGGCAGTATTGAATCTCCTGAAGCTGGAAGCTCACAGTGTCCATGTTCTCTCCCCTCAGGAGCTGTCCTGGCACACAAAGGATATTTCCGAGAGGCTCGCGATGTCTTTGCCCAAGTGAGGGAGGCCACAGCAGACATCAGTGATGTGTGGCTCAACCTGGCACACATCTACGTGGAGCAGAAGCAGTACATCAGTGCTGTGCAGATGGTAACAGCTCCACACTCATCTTCCTCCTGCCTTGCCTTCCATGACTTCTAGATGGCTCTCTGTCATCAGCTGGCAAAGTTTCTGAGCAGTGTTTTAACAAGTTCTAGGCCTGTTTCTAACAAGCTGTCARGTCTAGATTTAGTACCAGACTGCCAAATGTGGGCGAGGGGTAACAAAGCACCCATCAGTTTTTATACTTTCCTTGGTAGCAGGGTTAGAATTTTGGTTGTGGAATAAATTATTAGTCAGAGCACTTTCAGTCAGTGTAGTTACTGTATGTGATTTGCATTCAGATGTTTCCATAGTAAGTAAATACAATTTGCTGCTGGGATTTTCTTTTAAATAGCAACAATTCCTATTTTTGTTCTTGTACWTGACCACATGAATACTTTCAGAGCTGTCTTAAAAGCTGACTGGGCTGTAATTTCACTCACCACAGTTAAAATCACAAAATAATTCATGTTGGAAGAAATCYTGTGGTCAGCTAGTTTGACCTGACCTGCCCAAGCAAGTAAATGTTCAAGTGCCAACCTATTCTGAGTAAATTGTCTCAATTAGCTGATGAAAAGCATACAAATAAGCTTTAAAACACAGCATATGCTGAACAGGACAGRAACTAAGAACAAACTCGTGTCATTTAAGATGAGTCCTTCTGGGCTGCAGCCAGCTCCTAGAAAAAAGCAGGTACTTGCTATGGAAYAGGAGAGAGAATGTTCTGATCAGTGAAGAGAAGGCACCCATGCAGCATAACACACTTTAAAAACACAAAAGGCATTTTAGCAGTATGCTTTTTAGGAATAGAAACATTTGCTGGAGTTAGCTAACCAAAATAACAGACCACTGTCACCTTTGATTTTTTTTTTCTTTTATTTCAGTATGAAAACTGCCTCAGGAAGTTCTATAAGCATCAAAACACTGAAGTGTTGTTGTATTTGGCCCGGGCACTGTTTAAATGTGGCAAATTGCAGGAATGCAAACAAACTTTGTTAAAGGTATGGATCTAGAACATCATGGATAACAGAACAAAATTACTGTTAGCTGATATGTGTTTGTTTTTCTTTAAATGTGGTGGTCTGGGGTTGAAATGATGGTGTTTGTTCTCTGTATGTCATTTCTGTATTATGCTGTAGCTTATCTTAAAAATACGGGTTTTTTTCCAGGCCAGGCATGTGGCTCCAAGTGATACAGTCCTCATGTTTAATGTGGCTTTAGTGCTGCAAAGACTTGCTACCTCTGTCCTGAAAGATGAAAAAAGCAATCTGAAGGAAGTGCTGAATGCTGTGAAAGAACTGGAGCTTGCCCACAGGTAAAGATCATTTGTTTCTCATCATGATAATCCATTTTGTTGTCCCCTTACAGTGTATTACAGTATTGAGCACCAATCTGGTTAGAAGAGCAATCATCTTCTACAAAGCTCCATGTAATTCTAGGGTTTCTAGTAGGAAAACAAAAGATTGGGCCTGACAAAACTGTGTGTTCAGATTTTGTTCCAGAACCAGTTTTGTTTGACCAGGTGCCAGTAAGTGTTTCTCAGAGAGTTTTGTTATTGCTGTGAAGATGCTCTTCTTCCCAGAAATGCACAGTTGAAGAGATGTTGACAATTATTCTACAACTTGAATACTGTTTTGTGACTTCTTTTAAAGCACACTGTAAGGCTTAAAAGCAAATCTGTTTATCTTACATAAGCATAATTAATGACTGGCAGTCCCTTCAAACTAATTTCACCCTCCTTTTGGCAAGTAAAGCCCAAGTACTGTCACAGTTTAAGAACAGAAGTGGTTTCTTAAGTGCATTTGAGATATTTTAGTTCTAGTTAAAAGAAACAATAATATAAAATGTTCAGACACCAGTGTGATTAATCTGATCCAGTTGTCACCATCCTTGAACACAGCTTTCAACCATTTATCTTGCTCCTAGGTGTAGCTGGTGCATGATTTGTGCATTCCTAGCTCTGCTGTTATATTGAGGATAGAAGTTCTGTCTTACATTTAATGAGAAGTTTGTTATTTATTGTCTTGAAGAAGTTGCATGAATTTATTTTTGCCTATTAAATAAACTTTTTGGAAAATATTCTCCACGGTCTTGACCTCAAGCAAGGAATTATATTCACATACCCAAGAATTTGAGTTTAGCAAAAAAAAAACACTTCATTTGAAATTTATCTTGAAGGTATATGGGAAGAAACTTGAAAGTTAGAAGTAATTTCTTTTTTAAATTGGAGAAACTTTTCAAAGCACTGCTGATCTACTGGGAAGTTTGGTGAGTTCTCAAGGGCCTKTCCACTAGGTCAAGGAGGCTGTTCTGAAAGGATTTTTGAAAAACAATCAAATTTTTCCTTCCTTCTCTTACGCTGAATTCAAGCATGTAATCTGTGACAGATAAGGAACCAATCTGTTGGGGTCAGCAGTGTMCTTACTGATGGGAGCCAGCAGATAAAATCTCAGAACTCTCTTCAGAATTTTTCCTCTCCAGAGTTGTTTTAAAATGCTTTAAATTTGGAGAACCCTGAATGCACTTTTTAACTGTTAAAAGGTGCAGTATTAAAAGGTGTTGGCACAGAGGGAATTGGCAAGATTTCCTCATCTGCTGAGTTTCACAGGTTTGTAATTCAGGAGTAAATGCTTTGTTTTAAGGCAGAATTGCAACAGATGTGTAAGTAGTGCCATATTTGCTTACTTTGGTTTCTTGTGTTTTCCTCCAGGTACTTCAGTTACTTGAGTAAAGTAGGTGATAAGATGAGATTTGACTTGGCACTTGCTGCTACAGAAGCCAGGTAAAAAAAAAACAAACAAAAAAAACAAACCAAAACCAAACAAACAACCCACAAACAAATCCTTCATTCAGATTCTAAGTGGAATATATTTGTCCTGGGTTTTTTGGGGTTTATTTTTTTGTTTGTTTGTTTTTTGGGTTTTTTTTTTGGTCTTAAAAGAAAATTCCACAATTTCAGCTGTCACTTTGTTAGAACAGTAGAAATACAAGTGCAGGCTCACTCCCTACTACTGTTCCATTCTTTTCCTGTGTTTCACTTCTGCACATTCTGTAAGGTTTCCAGAGCCCCATACAAAACCCATGTGTTGGCCATCCTGCACTGTACATCTCAGTGGGTATCACTGAAGCACTTTGCAGAGAAGAAAATTTCAGTATTAAAATAAATGTCATTTTGACATCAGATATAAAAGGGTGTTGAAAGCACTTTGCTGTAATGTTTCATGTGACTTGGACACTTYATGCAACCCTAACTCTCACACTGTTGGGTTTTTTAAATTTTTGATTTCTGATTAGGTTTGTTAGGTTGCTGTGATTAAATACAAATTCTTATTAACTACACTTCTGAAGCTCTCCAAATTGCTTGGCACTATTCCTTTTCATGTGTTCATGTGTGGGTTTTCTGGATATGAATTGGCTGAGTTTGAAGTGTGAAGCAAYATAAATAAGCTTACTAAAAATGCTTCCACTTACTCCAAACTCTGCACTGCTCTTCTTTGTGCTATTTCAAGCAGCTGATTTTTTTAGCTCAGTGAGGATATGAACCTCATACTGTGATGCAGGCACTTCACAAAAGCACTTCTTTTTGTGTTTGCCACCTTGCCTTACGTGAGAACCTTGGATTTTTGCAGGCAGTGCTCTGACCTGCTGAGCCAGGCCCAGTACCACGTGGCGCGGGCACGCAAGCAGGATGAGGAGGAGAGGGAGCTGCGTGCCAAGCAGGAGCAGGAGAAGGAGCTGCTCCGCCAGAAACTGCTCAAAGAACAGGTTTGATTCCTCTGAATGCATTTTATATCTTCCCTATAGCCTCAGAAATATTTAATTTTATAATGAAATAAAATAGATGTGCCAGAAGTTCTGCCATCAGCCCTATTCTACCGTGGGCTTTCTTGTAGAAAACTTTTTGCAAAAAAACTTTTTCTTGCCATGTGCACCTTSTGCTGTGACACAGAGCATCAAAAAGCAATTTTCCAGTCTCCTGACAGCAAATCATTTCTGTGCCTGCTGTTATAATCCCTGTAGTGGAGCAAATTACAGTGGTGATGGTTGGCTTCCTTGGTGTTTCAGGAGGAGAAGCGCCTGAGAGAAAAAGAAGAGCAGAAGAAACTTCTGGAACAAAGAGCTCAATATGTGGAGAAGACCAAGAATATTCTGATGTTCACTGGTGAAGTGGAAGGATCAAAGGAGAAAAAACGTGGTGGTGGTGGAGGCAGGGTAGAACAGAATTTTAATCTTTTTTGTTGTTTTTCTTTTAAACTTCCTTAATTTTCCCCTTCTGATTATAGGGTCTTTTGCAGGAGCACAGGTTTTTAATTTCAAGCTCCTGCTGAGTAAAATTGCACAGGTTTAATACTAAAATGTCAAAATTGGAAGCTAATACTTTAAAGTTCTGAGCGTGGTGGCATCACTAAAATGTGTTCAATTGTTAAAATAACAGAAGATTATCTTTACTATGTGCCAATTTGGAATCASTTTCTGAATGATWCCCATCTTGTGCCRTAGTCTCTAAAAGCTCTGTGTTTTCATCTGTTCCAGAACATGTTCAGCTCAATTTCCATTTTGCAGTGTTTGCTGGTRGCTTTGTGACTGGGATGTGAATGATAGGCTGTGCTGTCTGTGTTTCTTACAGCGTTCCAAAAAAGGAGCAGGGGAGTTTGATGAGTTTGTCAATGATGACAGTGATGAAGATCTGCCCATCTCTAGGAAGAAAAAGAAGAGGAAGGGCAGTGGCAGTGAACAGGATGGGGAAGAAGAGGAGGGTGAGAGAAAGAAGAAGAAGAGGAGGAGGTAGCTAAAACTTGACTGAATTAATTATTAATTAATGCTAATTTAATATTAGACTTCCCTGAGCAATAGTAGGGCTTTGATGTAAATTCTCTGCAGTCCTTTGTAACAATTTAAAAACAAACTCTTATCAAGAGGTCTAATGGTGATTTTTTGTTTACACATTACATTATAAGACTTAAACAACCACTGCAAAAGAAACAGGAGTAACCCATGATGAACTGGACATTTCTTGAGACTGGTATTTTTGTATGTTTTAAGGGTTTTTTTGCAATATTGTGCTTTATGCCATATAAAATGTGTTTGTGTTCAAGGCCYCAGAAGGCAGAAGAGGGCAGTGATGATGAAGAACATGAAAACGGCCCACGGCCTAAAAAGCGCCGTCCCCCCAAGGCAGAGAAGAAGAAGGCTGTAAGTGAAACCCTGAATAGCTGCATCACTCTCTAAATGTGCATTTGGAGCTTAGCATTGCCCTGCTCCAGAGAGATTTATTCATGTTGAAAATTACAGCAACACCTCTTGAAGCCAACTGGCCTTAGAGCTTATTTTTATCCTCCTCCCCTGTTGCTATTGCTGTTTCAAGGGTATTTCCAAAGCCATCTAGAATGAAGTGATAGTAAATGGAAAAAGTTTTAAAAGCTTGTCTGGTTTTCTGAATGTATTTCTACCTTTGGGCCCTGWGCCACATGAACAAGCAGCCCTTTGTTTTCCCCCTGTACAGCCCAAACCAGAACGTCTGCCTCCTTCAATGAAAGGAAAGATCAAATCAAAAGCCATCATCTCATCAAGTGATGATTCTTCTGATGAGGACAAACTCAAAATTGCTGATGATGGGTAAGAACCTTAATTAACTTCGTATGACCTTAGAGTTTCAATGCGTGCCTTCAAGAGAAAATGCAGTGTTAATGAGATAACAGATAATGAGAAATTTCTCATTGTACTTCCCAGCGCAAATTAATTCCACTCATTCTTCTMACCACCAGCATTACCCGAATCCTTGTGTCTTGCTTTATTTATCAGCTAAAAGGAGCACCTTTAACACCATTTTCCCCCGCAGGCACGCCAGGAACAGCAACAGTGACTCCGAGGACGGCGAGCAGCAGCACAGCAAGCGCATCGTTTCCGACAGCGATTCCGATCACAGGAACAAGTCCGGCAGCGAGGCGGGCAGTCCCCGCAGGTCCCGCGCCTCCGAGGACGAGTCCGACAGCGACAGATCGCCGAGGAAGAGGCGGCGCTCGGAGTCGGAGCAGTCGGACAATGAGTCCGTGCAGTCGGGGCGGAGCCGCGCCTCGGGCGCCTCCGAGAACGGATCGCGGGCGGCTTCGCGCAGCGCCGAGTCCGAGCGCGACTCCGAGAGAGCCTCGGACCGCGAGGGCTCTGCCAGAGCCTCTGGCAACGAGTCTGAGCCCGAGGCGTCCAATGATGAGGGCTCTGAAGGGGGCTCAGATGACAGCGATTAGAGCTGAGTTGACCATCTTTTAAACACCTTCGTGTAAATATTATCGCAGTGACAGGGGAGATAGAATTTTTTTATATTTGGAAAACTGTGATTTAAAGAACCTTAAATGTTTTAGGCAACTGTTGTGAGACCTTCTTGTGATTCTTTTCTGTTAGTTATGGATGGATGTTTCTCTAAGTTGGCTTATGGTGTGTTTTTAATTTGAAACCACTGTAGGTGCACAGAATCTCTGTCCTGTAGTCAGCTCACCGAGGATGGAATGCATGTAAAAACTGTGGAAGATAAAACCTCCTTAGGTGGTTCAGTGTGGCTAAAGCTTTGTTCTGTGATTATACATGCATAGATGGATCTTAAAATCCTACCAGATGGGACAAAGAGCTGTGGATATTTATCTTTTTCCTCGGAGTGAAGGTCAGTAGGGAGGTTTTTCTTATTTTCTATTAAGGAATAAATGTGCCACAGTGCAACTCTTTTATGTTTTCAGGAGTTTGTTCTTTTGCTTCTGTTTTTGTGCTAAATCAGTCAAAAATATGCAGATCTTAGAGAAATTTTATAAACTAGTGATGCAGATGTAGATGAAATATTTAAATTGGCTGGTAAAGACATTTGGGAGAGCTCTGTATTACTTGAGAAAGGTAAAGCTGCAAGTGTCACAATAAAATGTTCTTGCTTATTTGCTTGGAGTGATTTATTTTACTCCTTAGAAGGTATAAGCAGAATACCTCAAAACATTGAATTTGGTAATGGAATCTCTTTGGAGGATGTGGTCCTAACTTTATTTTAAGTACATGGCTTTGGGAAATAAGTGCTTTCACATAACATGTTCAGGAATAACAATGAAAAATTGCTTTGCTGTGGACTAAATCTGATTTCTCTCAGTGGTCCTGAAAAAAACCCCATCATTTTGTACCAGTCCAAGGAAATCTTTTTCTTTTTCATTGGTCATTAAGTCCTGTGCCAAGCATTTGCTAAGAGATCATTCTGTAGGTCTGGACAGTGTATTGTTACATATTCTAACAGACTGTATGGCCTAAATGTGTTGCCTTGTTTTTAGGAGGCCTGGATTGTCACTGCTGACAGTTCACTTGAAGCACTMAGTGAAAGTGAAGTTTCCCATGCTGCTATTTCTGGTTTGCTGTGAGCATGAGCTGTTCTCACTGTGGATGGGTTTGTTCATGTGTTTATGGGCTCTTGGTAACCATAGCAGACAGCAGAATGAACACTCAGGATGTCTCTTTGTGGCTCAGTTTGCTATCAAGTCTCTGTGTGTGGCCTTACCTAAAACTTTGCATCARAGTTAGAAGAACAACCCTCATGTTTGTTGGGTCAGAGCAAAGCTGAGCCATGACCCAGAAGCACAGGGGATAGCTCAGGTGGGAATGTTTGATGTCACTTGGCTTCATTTCCAAGGGGAGAAGTGTGAGGAAATGGGTGCAGCTAAGGAAAACTGATACCTGCAAGGTGGGACAAATGGAGCACAGACAGCAGTGGCAGGTGTGAGAGCAGCCAGCTCTTAACAATAGGATGGAAAAAGATGTACAGCACTTACTGTGGGATCTTAGAAACTTATCTCTGCTGTCATTCTCTATCATGTTGCTAATTCTGTCTTCCTTGTGAAGATCTTGTTTGCTGCTGTATGGACAGAAAATACAACTTGTGTAGGCTAAAGTTAGCTCTAGATGAGGAAGTGTTGAGTGGGTCTTCAAACCTGATATCCAGCTGGAGAGAAATGCTTTCAGTAAGAGTAAAATGACAGAGGTTTTCAGACATCTCTTATGTGTGAGGTATTTTTTGTGCTCTCCACAGAAAGGAGTTGTGCAAGAAGAGGTTATGACTTAATGCAGCCTGAACTGTGTGATGTACAAGAGGCCAATCARCAGGGACAGAAAGGGAACAAGAGATGCTTTTGCTTTGCTATTCCTGTGCTTTTATGGAGCAAAAGAGGAATCAAAAACACACCAAAAATCAGAGGTCAGATTTTCTTTTTTCTTCCCTTTGAGGAGGAGAGCTGGTGCAGTTAATAGGAGTCTTAAGGTTATGTAAAAAGTCATGTGTTGCTGTAGCTGGARAGAAAGCTGTGTTTTAGCTTAATTCATATTTCCTAATGCTTGTTTTTTGAAAGTGCCATGGTGGAACAACATTGCTGCAATTCTCTCTTGGCAGCATTCCATGCCTTCTGTASTAGGTGCTTGGCTTGCAGCTATTAAATTTCTTTATTTTTAGCAATAATCTATTCCTGGGTAAAATACAGCAAGTTAGAAGTGTAGCATTGCCTTGCTGGAGAAGAGGTTCATTCCTGGTTCCTGGTTTGCATCCACAGTGCCATGATGTGCATTGCATCCATTCAATCCACAGTTCCATGGCTGTAGGAAGTGTTTGAAAAAGTTGAGCTCTGCTGCAGCTCAGCTTTTTGCTGTCCTCACATCTGAGCAGCCCAAAATCTCCAGAATACAAGAGGAAAGAGGCATGTAAAATTTGCTCTCATTCCTGAAATTTGTAGATTTGGCTCTCCACAGAACATTTAAAATGTAACTGAACAAAAAACCAAACTAATTAAAGCTGCTGGGTATTTTATTTTTGGAGGAGGGGTGGAAGAGGGGAGTTGGTTTGGATCTGTGCTTGTAAATCTTTGGGKTTTTTAATCCATTTACTCAATTTTCTCTTTCAGAAGCTTTTCCAGGTCAGTACTTGGTGGGAAGGAGTAGCTGTCACTGCTGAATGACAAAGCACCTGTGTGTAAATCCATCATTCTCTTTGTAAACATCCACCTCTGCTCATTTAACTGAGAAAACCACAGTGCTCTATCCACACAAGGAATACACCTGGCAATGTGCTGGAAGGGTTTGGACAAGGCAAAACCTATGGTAGGAGCACAACAGTTAAAATTATATCAGTTCATTCTACAGGGAAGTGCCACTTCCTGGGAATAAGTTGCTTTCCACATTAAATATTTCACTGCTTAGAGCAGTGTTTGTTGCAGGAAAGTTTTAAACTTTAATTAATAATGTTGACATCTTCTATTAAGACTTGAAGGCTTTCTAGAACAAGTTGGCTTCCTACTTTTTTCCTCTAGACTCCCTTAAATAGTGGTAGTTACCTTACAGTCAATAAATCTGGAGTTACCTGGAAAAAAACCTTCAGCTGGAGCAGCAGGGACCAAGYCAGTGTTAACATGAGCAACAGAACAAGCTGGCAAAATGCATGTGAAAAAAGGTATGTAATGCTCATTATTCTCACAGCTGCTAGTACTTACTCCTAATAATAGTATTTTGTTATTTATCTAAACACTAATTGCTCTGCAGAAGGGGATTTGGACAGAGAATCTAAGGGAGTACCAGATATGGGCATACTTGGGACAGAAATTCAAAGTCAGTATACTGGAAATGTTTATTATTTCCATCCTGTCTGGGAATTTTTGGTCCACATCTGCCCAAGCTCCATACTTTTATACTAGAAATACTTGGAATTTCAGGATTTTTTGGTCTTGGCTGCACCTATAGAAGGTACAGTTGTGTAGTCATGCAGCTTGTAATGTCCTTTTTACCTGTGGTTCATTATTATGAGGGAGATTGAGAATGTTCATCATAGCTTTGTTGTTCTTTAAGTGCCTCTGGGTTGTTTTCTTCCTCCTTTAAATTCTTCCTTTGCCCTGAGGCAAAAACTTTTTTCACTGCAGCTTCCAGAGCTTGGGGCTGGTGAAGTATTTGGGGCTGGCAAACTCGATTGAATTTACCTCCATTTGAAATGAGAAATGCT